>CAUYON010030191.1:0-12271 GCA_963573935.1 Arctocebus calabarensis
AAAAGCCTAAAGGGGGAGACGGGGAAAGACTGAGAGAGAAATGGAGAGAGCTTTTCTCTCCCCACTTGAGCTCTCTCTCTCTACCAGGAGCTTTAGTGTTTTCTGTATTCTTTTCTGTAAATAAATTCTGTCTTACCACTGAAAAAAAAAAAAAAGAAAAGAAAAGAAAAGAAAATGCCATGAAGACTATCTTAAACAGTTTGATGAAAACATTTCAGATTGTATATGAAACCAGCACATTGTACCCCTTGATTGCACTAATGTATGCAGCTGTGATTTAATAAAAAAAAAAAAAAAAAACATAAGTAAAGGCACTGCATGAAGAATATAGGACTTTGGCTCATAGGATGAGCAAGAAAAGACAGCAGCTAGATATTTTAGATAATTATGGGAGGGGCTTTATTTTGGTATCCTTTTTTTAAAGTTTAAAGAGAAGTGAACTTCTTTATATCCTCTGGGAAATGCTAGAGGAGATAAACAAGATGATTCCTGGTGGTGGATGGTGGTAGATGACATAGTTTGAGGTCCTAAGGAAGAGGAGACAATGAGATCCTGGTCACAGTCTAATGGTGGTCTCAGCCTTATATGTGACATAGAACCTGTCACCCAAAGCAGAACAGTAATGAATACGGGTCAGAAGGAAGATAATTCTTGAGTGGTGTGTGAGGGCAAGTTGAAGGTCTTTACTCTTTCACAATCAGTTTTTCTGGGTGACACAGAAGAAAGGTGATAATTTTGAAAACACCTTGAAAGGAAGGGAAGAAAGACAACCATTTCAAGTTTAAAGTTGGAGACCATTGCTTTGTACTCACTGATCCTACAGTGATGATTTCCCTCCTGCTTAGAAACCCATGTGCAGAAGACAAGTGGGCTAACACAGGGTTGGGGTCTGATTGGGAAAGACTGACGGGAGGACAGGGTGCCAGGAAGCTGAGAAATCAGTGAGTCTCTGAGCAGGGGCAGAAGGAAAGCAGGAGGGCAGAGACTGGGAGGAAACCAAAGAAATGGAGGTCTATTTTGGTCTGAAGAGAAAGTTTTAAGAAGAGTGAGGTTATGAAAGAGCCTGAAGGTGGTGAATTTGTTGTCACAGAACAGAACTGGGTTTATAGATTTCTAACATGGAGCAACTTTGAGTTGAACTTAGTCTGTTCTTGGGTAAGGGAAGAGGAAGCAGAAGAGATCTCCCAATCTGAGGAGGTCAAAAGGCCTTGACATTTGCAGATTTATATTTGGACTCAAATATCACTCAGGGTAGTAGTGAAACTTGAGTTAAAGAAGAAAACTTTAAACCTGAGCAAAGATTGTTTAGGCAGAGAGAAGAAAAATTAATGTACATTATATAATCTTGTGTTATATGAGGTTGAGGGGTCAGGTAGCCTCTGCTGGGCAGTGAATTCTGTAGTCTTAGACGTGAAAAGGGATGTAATATTCATAGAGGAGAAAAGAGTTTCAGTTATGACAAAGAAGAGTGCAGAGCATTCTGTTTTGGGGCTGAAAATATAGGAGTTGATTTAATATGGGAGAGGAGATTTTAAAAGCTAAGAGAACCCTATGCAACTATTATGACCCAAAATAATTGAAAATAAAATTTTTTTAAAAGTTGAAAACAAAAAAGGGAAAATTAAGAGAAAAAGTTTCAAAGTATTAGTAAACCTCTTGTGGTTAAAAAAACAAAACAAACAAACAAAAAAAACCTGTTGGACTTTTATTAAGACTGAATTTCCCAGATTTGCCCACACATTCCTTGTTAGCACAGTGACTATCAACTTCTTACAGAGATGGTACTGTGTGAATGACTCTTAGAAAAATTTGGAAGAACCCTCAGAGACAGCAGAGCTGAGAAGCATTCTGTGGTGAAATTGATGCAAGTCACGGTAAACTCAACTCTTACGGTATCTGGAGGGCAGTGTTTGAACAAAGATAAGCCAGCTTTAAGGCCACCCAATTTGTTGGGTGTTTACTCACAGCCATTTGTCTCTTCAGCTTGACTAAATTGAAAATTCTGTGAAATTAGGGACAGTTATAATTTCTTTGTGTCTCTACAACATTTGGCTTATTATTGTACATAGTAAAAGAATTACAGCATAATTTTTATGCCTTGCTTCTTTCTGTTTTTATTAGAGATTTACTTTCTTTTTGAGAGTTTTGACTTAAATGCCCAGTATGTTGGTGCTCATTTTGAATTTTTGATAATAATAATTTCTAACTATATCTTTCAATATCTCATGTTCCTTTATGCTTTCTCTCTTTGAAGATTTTGATAGAATGATTCTGGACAAAGAGAGCTCCAAAAAGAATATTTTATATTACTAAATATTAAAGCAGCTCTCCTAATTGAAGTAAATAGCATGAATACTTTGTAGGGAAGATTTGAGAAATATGTAGGTAGCTTATTTCTTTATTTAAAAGTGGCACTGTTTTCAAAGTGAATTTTTAAAAACCTGAAAGTATAGAACCACACAGACCTGACCCTGAAGAGCTACAACTATTGGGAAATTCTTTTTGACAATTCTTTCATTATGTTATAGAGTAAACAGCACTGTTTTATGTATAAAAGTAATATGTAGATATCAACATATGATATGAACAGATAAGCAGAATTTAATATTATAAAAATTAAAATACAGGTATGATTTACAATATTTATAATTACACATGAAACAAGGAAAAAGACATGCTTGAAATTGCAAAAGTTAAAAAAAGTTATTGTGTGATTCTGCTATGGTATATAAAAGCAAAGATATCAAATAGTTGAGAATAATAATATGTTCATCTAGTACAATGGTGATTTGTATTTTTTTAAATATTAATTTTCTAGGTCATACATTTATTGATATTCTCCTCTGAGGAGCTAAGTAGAAGAGAAAAGTTAGGAACATTGGTAGAAACTTTCAGCCCCTGAATTGTTCAAAGTACTGTCCTCCAACATGAGCAGAGCTGTACTGACTTTGCTGTTCTTAAACAGAGTTCCAAAACGTTCTTCCTTTGGTAATGTGGTTTCAGAGAGTGACATAAACCCTGAGTTGAATCGGATATGGCTAGTCCACTTTTCCTGCTATAAAGGTGAGCATATGAAAACTCAGAATATATTGTTGTAAAAGAACCTATACAATCTTCCTCTGCAGGAGAAGACTTATTGTCTGTGTGAACCTGGGCAGCCTCACACATTACAGACCTTGGTGTCCACTGTAAAGACTTATCTTGACTCACAGGGCTTCTTCTTCTTCGTTTGATTGGGGGACTGTGACATCCTTCTGTGGAACCGTGAAAACCATTCTCCTGAGTCCTAGACCCAGAAGTTAGATGAGCACGCTGTGTACTGTGACTCTTGTTTTCCTTCCATTTGATTCTCCTTTGTAGTTTCAGGGAAAACATTTGCTTGCAAATCTTTCTTTGATCAGGCTGAGAAGAAAAGCAGATCCTGCCTAGACCAACCTTGCCCTGCTTATAAGAGGAGATGTATTTAATAAAAGAGACTTTTCCTTAAAGGGTAGAAAAGCAAAGATCCTGTTTTGAAATCGCTTTGATAAACTTTCATTTCTACTTTGAAGAAGCACGTCTGATTTTGCAGGGTAGAAGTTCACATTCATGTCACCTGCAGCTCATCTTTCACAATTGAACATTATCACAGGTCTCAGTGACTATTTTAATTCTTTAGGCTTCAAGGAGACAACATGGTAGAAAGGACAGAAGAGACATTACAAGTACTTCATTCTCCAGATGAAACGATCCCAGATTCTTTAGGTAAGTTGAAATACAACAATATTTATTAGAATTTTTAGTGGCACTTCAAAATTAAAAAAAGAAGAAGAAAGAAAGGAGGAAACTAAACCAGGTAGAATCAGTGAAATGCTAATAAATATTAGCAACTATTTCTCTCAGGAAAGGAAGCCCTCATGTGTAGAGATTGGTGATTTCCAGGGTGTAAATGCTCCCACCCTGGCTGATTTCAAGCAACTAACATGACATGGCAGTGGGTTCTCTCAGCATAGTATGAACAAGTTTAAATCACCTTTGAATGAATCTTAAAAGCTGATTGAACAAAAGCAAGTTATAGATCGCCATCTTTATAAAGCTTGAAACAAAAGTGCTAAATAATATATTCTTTAGGAAAAGTCACTTAAAGTCATAAAACTTTAACAAAGGGAATGATAAACACCAAATAGGGTTTATCTTCCTAGGAGAAGAATCTTTATGAAAGTTATTGGAAATGCTCTAATTCTTAAGTTAAGTGGGGTCTTGGGATGTTTATTTGTTATTATGCTTTGTGAAATAACTATATCATATATAATATTTGCATATGAAATAGACTTTTACATCTCTTGTATTTGTATATATTTACATATATACTTTTTAATATGTCGAATGTTACCTAATAACCATTAAAAATAAAGTGCTGTGGGTACATAAACCAATGCCAGTAGCATAATACAAAGAAATAAGCATTTATACGAACTCAAATCTACAGTACTGTTGATGTGGCATGTTCCTATGATAGACTTTAAACCCTGACAATGAATATTGAGCATTGTGAGAACAGCAGTATGAAGGACCTAGGCTGACCATTCCTTGACACTTAACTTAGTGCTTGATGTAACCTGGCTTCTCAACACATATTCTTGCCCATGGCCCTTGACTCAGTCCATTCTTCTCTGACTAGCATTAAGTTCTTTTTCTTCCCTTCTGTCTATTCAAGTCCTCTGCTCTGAGATGAAGTTAAAAGCAGCCTGCAGGAATGCTTCCATTCTCTGAATCCCTAATTGTTTTTGAATTGCTTCTTGTGTTGTATTCTTCTCACTTCAATTAGATTGTATGCTTCTGGAAGTTTTCTTGTGTTCCCCATCATGCCCAAAACAAAACCAGGCACAAAACAGATACTATTAATTACTTGTCCATACGATACGTTGAAGTTGTATCAAAACTACTCCAATCCACTAAGCTTTACATATTTATCCTTTAGCAATTACATTTACATACTTAATGATAATTGTAAGGATTTAAATTTCTTGGGAAATTAAATAATATATCAGTAATATGTTGACCATACTTTGTCCACTGGAAAAATTATATTCATTAAGTTTAAGCTTACATTAGTTCATGAAGCCTTCACTAGTTTTAACTTTTCTTGAAATGCTTATATCCCACATTCTTTACATTCAGTATTAGTACTACCTAATCAATAAATTGCACAATATGAATTTTTAGTTTAGTATATTTTTTTCCTACTTAAGCTAGCCAAATCACTAAATCCAATAATTGGCATTATCCAAACACACTAATGTGATTTTTATGTCACCTGTGCATCTACATTGAACTTTGGTCAACAAACAAATATTTCAATGGGTAGGTAAGATTTTGTACATAAAAAATATGTTTTGACACAAGCCGTAAAAGTAAATATAATGGCAGCATGGAGTTGAATGAAGTTAAACATTATGATAAATGCTACAGATTTCCAAGTTCCAACTAGTGTGCCCAGTCAACTACAGGGGCAATTTCTAGTCCACATGTTTTCAGAAATGTTTAGATTTTTGACAAAATTACTTTATCCTTTCATGTTTCACTTTTTTCCTTTCTAAAAAGAGGAGACGATAAACTCTATAATTTTTGCCAAGTTTAGAGACTCATTTCCCACCTACCCATGTGTGTTGTTTTTTATTTTTTTGGTTTTTTGTTTTTGAGACAGTCTTACTCTGAGCCCTGGGTAGAGTGCCCTGGCTTCACAGCTCACAGTAACCTCAAACTCTTGGATTCAGGCAACCATCTTGCTTTGGTCTCCCATGTAGTTGGGATGATAGGCACCCACAACCATCCCCAGCTAATTTTTATTTTTTCAGTAGAGATGGGGTTTCATTTTTGCTCAGACTGTTCTCGAGCCCCTGAGATCAAGTACTTCTGCCTCTCCTACATGTGATTTTAAAAACATCAAGGATATAATCACTTATGTTTTGAAAATCATGTATACTTATAAAACAAATTGCTCTGGAGTAGATAGAGTGAAATAGTGTGCACACATGTCCCCACCAATTCATTGTTAATAAGCAAAGTACTCAGAGCACCAAAAAATGGAGTTTATCCCTCTGAGCATTTAACACTAAGGTTTTATTTTCATGATGTTTATTTCCCCGACTAGCTTGTTAGATTGATATCCAATTATTAGATATGAGCTATTGAACAGGGTCCTTTCAACTTGATAACTTTTAAAAAATGGTCAGATATGTAAAAGCTCAAATATTCTTACAGCACTTTATGGTTGTTTCTCTATGCCGACCTAAGAAGACATTACCATCTTGTAGATCTCACTGGACATGGAACCAATATCCAGGGAAGAATTCAACCAAAACAGGAATAGAACAGAACGTAAACTATAAAAAGTTACCAATATTCTCCAGAATGTTCCTTTTGTTAAAAAATTAATATCGTACTGTGTTCAAGTAAATTCCATTAAAGAAAGAGTCCTAGAAAATTATCTTGTTTCACTTGTTTTAAGACCACCAGGTAGACTGCCTGGTATGTAGTATTTGTTGAGTAGATGAACACACAAATATACACATACAATAAATGGATGAATGAATAAATTAATTCATAAATAATCAAACAGAAAGAGACTTCTTTACCACTCACTGAAAGGTACTTGAGAACCCACTTACAATCTTTCAAACTTAAAAAATCCCCAGCAAATTCACAAAAGGGTGGATTTACTTGTCCTATATATGAAAATAATTTCCTTTGTAATATAACATAAAATATTTAATGTAATTTATTAAACCAATATCCTATTCAAGAATTTCAACACATAAAACAGAAAAAATGAGTGAGGATTCAAATAGTAGCATCTATTCACCTTCTTGTAGTCTGTAATTCAGCCTTGAAGTCCTGAAATTATGGTTAATTTACATTAAAATCTAAAGACTTTATCTATTGTCATCTTTACAGCTGAATCTTAGGAGTTTGGGGTTCAAGTATTCTTTGCGAGTGGATTAACATTTTGAACTTGGTTGTGGTTGGTTAAACCATAACCATTCTCATTGTCTAACATTATTTTATCAAGTAAAATTTCTTTCACCTTTTAGATAGATGTTCCAAATCAAAGCCTGGATTTGCATCTAGATCAGTGGTTTTCAACCTTCCGAATGCCTCCTAATGCCACAACCCTTTAATACAGTTCCTCATGTTGTGGTGACCCCCAACCATAAAATTATTTTTGTTGCTACTTCATAACTGTAATTTTGCTACTGTTATGAATTGTAATGTAAACATCTGATATGCAGGATGTATTTTCATTATTACAAAGGGGTCGCCACCCACAGGTTGAAAACTGCTCATCTAGAGAAACTATGTGCCCTGGGATTTAGCAACTTTTCTTCTTGAATATACAATTCTGAATTAGCATCCATAGAAAGAGCTCTATGATTCAAAAGCAATGATTATGGATTTGTGCAAGTTTTCCATTTCTCCTTGGTCTTTGGTGGCCGTTAAGGTCTTAAAAATTTAATGTTCTGGTTTTCTTCCCAGAGTACACATTTTATGTAACATAAAAATCTGTCTCATATACACATGAATCTAAAGGAAAATCTTCTACAGGGATTCAAATGAGTCTCTCAAACATTAATAAATATAAGACACTGATTTTAAAATCCAATGATTTAAAATACCTTCCTCTTAATGGATTTTTTAATCTGGAAAAGGAGTTCAAACTCAACCAAGGAAAGTTGACTGTCTGTGATATAGATTGTTTTTAGTTGCCCTGTATATCTACTCCCGTCACAAAATTCCTTATACTCCATAGAAATCCTCATTGTTATAATTAATTTAATCTAGCAGACATATTATTTTATTTGCATATTTGAAAGTCACTACTTATCCACCCCTCCATTTATTCAGGCTGAGTATTTTAAACCTCTACTTTGGTACATTAAAACAGAAAATCCATCACCATTTAATTTCATAATGCACCCTTCTCTGAATTCTTTTCACAACTTTCCATGCCATTTAAAAGAGAGAATAAAATAGTAGTTAAATTATGTAGCTTGGAAAAAAAATACTTGATGGATAAAACAAATAAATATAAAATTGCAAAACAAAAAAGAATGTTACATATAAACATGTGCTAACAATTAGCTAAGGAATATGCAAAAAAAGTTGCTTTATTTGCATAATTGTAGCTCTTGGTATATTCCTGACTATTTTGTGTCCTTCTGCATTAGAAATACTTATCATTTTTCGTAAGTTATCTTTAAGCTAAATGTATATTGTTTTGTGTTCTAATTCAAAAACACTATGATTTTTCCAACAATCAGTTTATGTGACTATAATTTCTTTATTTAAAAAAAATACAACTAGATTCTTTTCCTGGGACTGAAGCTCTAATGGAGGAGGGTGAAGAGTTTGAGAACGCGTCTGACTTCACAGGACCTGTAAGTGTTTCATCTACTTATTTTGTTAAATCTCTAAAATCAATTCATATTGCTGATCAGAAAGTCTAAAAGGAATAGAAAACTGCTCTCTTTAAATGAAATAATACTTTCAGGTGTGCATATTGTATTCTCACATGGTCACACAGAATGCTGGGAAGACGTGAACGAGATGGGAGGAGTTAAGTTCTGGTGTTATTAGTTGTTTGCTTATGCCCATGGCTATTTTAAAACATTATGAGCTGACATTTTAAGCTTCCATTAGGTCAATTATACAAATGTAGAAAAATGTACATGTAATGTTATATACAAATTATACAAATGTAGAAAAATAAATGTTTGCATATCTTCAATGTTTGCATATTACTTAAGCGTGCTGTTTCCAGGTGTGAAGTGCTGGAGATATTTTTGTTAACCTGTATCTCTTCAGTAGAGAATGTTGGGAGGAAACCATTAGGATTATTTGTTCTTTTTCGATTGTAAAACATATTTTTTATCTAATTATTTCTAATGATAATTGTATTATAAGACAAATCACATGTGTAGAAAAAATAAATTTTTAAAATACATTCTTCCTTGCTATTCCCTTATGTTGTCTATGGTCCCTCTCTGTCATGAAATTCCATTCTTTGGGGGGAGGGGAAAGATGGCTGACTGGAAGCAGCTTCCGACAGAGGCTCCTATCCAAAAAGAAAGATAACCTCCAGAAACTGCCTAATTGAGCTGAAGACTGGGAGCCCAGCTGAGAGAGAGCGAGAAGTGATAACTGCAGGTCACCCCTGAGGCAAGCTGTGACTTCCAGAAACCAAGCTTCAGGCAAAAAAAACTGAACTAAAGCCTTCCGCCATTCTGAACTTCCAGGACTCCCTTCCCCCCTTACTTGATGCACCAGAAGCTTGACCTCTGCTGAAACTGAAGGAGGAGGACTTGAGCAGCACTAACCCTCCCTATTTGCCGGACCAAGCGGCCCACCAGGTAAGAGACTCCAGAGCCCCACCAAGCCCCTGCCAGCCCCCAGGCCAGGGATGCCACCGGGAACCCTGCGAGGCTCCAATCTGTGCCACACCGCACCTCAGCCTGCTGCCCGCAGTGGCCGGGATCTCTGCTGGGACCCCCGCCAGGCCTTGGCCCATGCCAGCAGCAGGCAGGAACTCCACTAGGACTCCCGTGCACCCCGATTTGCACCTTGTCAAGCTTTGGCCCACTGCCAGCAGCTGCAAGGAACTCGGCTGGAACTCCCACATGGCCTTTTTGGCACTCTGCCAGGCCTTGGCCCACTGCCAGCAGTGGCCAGGCAATCTGCTGAGACTGCCATGCAGTGCCAATCTGTGCCCTGCCCAGCCTCAGGCTGCCGCCCTCCAAGAACCTGCATGGCTCTGATCTGTGCCCCAGGGCTGCCACCCTCCCTCTGGAGCCCTCCTCCCAGCCAGAGGCTGCTGGAGGCATGGGCTCCCTTTGCAAAGGCCACCGGGTGCCCCATCCTATGCCCTGCTGCTTGATCTGGGTGTGCCACACTCCGGAGCTGCTCCCACAGCCAGAACTCCCTGGCTGGGGCAGTCCCAGAGGAGCTACACAGGGTCACTCCCTACAAAGATCCAGCAACAACAGATTGATCATGCCAGGGTCTGATCTGGGAGAGACACCTCCCCAACTCTGAGGACAGTCATAGGCAACTGACTGAAAATTAATCATGAGGTAGAATCTCATAAAACTCTGGCAATATGAATAATCTCATAACTCTACTGAAAATTAATCATGAGGTAGAATCAACATAAAAACTCTGGCAATATGAATAATCAGAGTAGATCAACTCCCCCAAGGAATGACAAGGTAGATACAGTACAAGATCCCTTGCCTAAGAAATGGCTGAGATGTCAGAAGTTGAATTCAGAGTCTGGATACCAAATAAGATCGGCAGAATGGAGGAAAAGATGGAATTAGAATTTCAGGCAGAAATCCAAAAGATGACCCAAAAGATGTCTCAAGAATTCAATGAATTCAAAGACAAAATGACCAAAGATTTTGACACATTCAGACAAGAAGTTGCAGCCATCAAAGATCTGAGAAATACAGTAGAATCCCTCAGTAACAGAATGGAGCAAGCAGAAGAAAGGATTTCTGACATGGAAGACAAAGCTTCAAATGCTCTCAAACTTCCAAAGAGGAAGAGAAACAGAAGGCAAAAAAGGATCATTCTCTGACAGCTCTGGGATAACTCAAAGAAAACCAATATTTGCCTTATAGGGATACCTGAAAATGATGAAGTGGCATCACAAGGCACAGAGACTCTTTTTTAAGAGATTATGAAAGAGAACTTTCCAGACATGCCAAGAGATTCTGAAATGCAGAAAGCAGACAGTTTCAGAACCCCTGCACGACTCAACCCAAATAAGACATCCCCCAGGCACATCATAATTAACTTCATTAAAGTTAATATGAAGGAGAAAATTCTGAAAGCAGCCAGACATAATAAATACATTACCTACAAGGGGAAGAATATTAGAATAGCTGCAGATCTCTCTGATCAAACCTTTCAAGCTAGAAAAGAATGGTCATCAACTTTTAATCTCCTAAAACAAAATAACTTTCAACCCAGGATCCTGTACCTAGCTAAACTGAGTTTCATTTATGATGGAGAAATTAAATACTTTAACGACATCCACATGTTGAAGAAATTTGCTATAACTAAACCAGCTCTACAGGATATTCTCAGACCTATCCTACATAATGACCAGCAAAATCCTCCACCACAAAAGAAAACTCACCCAAAAACTTTTTATCAAATTTCAACTTCCACAGTGATGAAAGTATTAAAAATGTACACTGGAATTTCTAAGGATTTATCATTGTTTTCAATTAACGTGAATGGTTTAAATTGTACTCTAAAGAGGCATAGATTGGCTGACTGGATACCAAAACTCAGGCCAGATATCTACTGCATACAAGAATCTCATCTTACCTTAAAAGATAAATCTAGACTCAAGGTTAAGTGATGGTCATCTATATTCCACGCAAATGGAAAACAGACAAAAGCAGGTGTTGCAATCTTATTTGCAGATAGAATAGGCTTTAAACCAACCAAAGTAAAGAAGGATAAAGATGGACATTTCATATTTGTTAAAGGTAATACTCAATATGATGAGATTTCAATTATTAATATTTATGCACCCAAACAGAATGCACCTTAATTTATAAGAAAAATTCTAGTAGACATGAGCAACTTGATTTGCCCCAGCTCCATAGTAGTTGGAGATTTTAATACTCTTTAGCAGTGTTGGATAGATACTCCAGAAAGAAGCTAAGTAAAGAAATTTTAGATTTAAACTTAACCATTCAATAACTGGATTTAACAGACATCTACAGAACATTTCATCCTAATAAAATTGAATACACCTTCTCAGCACCCCATGGAACATACTCCAAAATCAATCATATCTTAGGTCACAAGTCTAACCTCAGTAAATTTAAAAGAATAGAAATTATTCCTTGCATCTTCTCAGACCATCACGGAATAAAAGTTGAACTCAATAACAACAGGAAGCTGCATACTCATACAAAAACATGGAAGCTAAATAACCTTATGCTGAAGGATAGCTGCATCATTGATGAGATTAAGAAGGAAATTACCAAATTTTGGGAACAAAATCACAATGAAGACACAAAGTAACCTCTGGGATACTGCAAAGGCATTCCTAAGAGGGAAATTTATAGCACCCCAAGCCTTCCTCAAGAAAACAGAAAGAGAGGAAGTTAACAGCTTAATGGGATATCTTAAGCAACTGGAGAAGGAAGAACATTCCAACACCAAACCCAGCAGAATAAAAGAAATAACCAAAATCAGAGCAGAATTAAATGAA
>CAUYON010030194.1:0-16206 GCA_963573935.1 Arctocebus calabarensis
CCCGCCAAACAATAGTGTTGGCTGCAACCAAAAAATGACCGGGTGTTGTGGCGGGCACCTGTAGTCCCAGCTACTTGGGAGGCGGAGGCAGGAGACTCGCTTGAGCCCAGGAATTGGAGGTTGCTGTGAGCTGTGACGCCATGGCACTCTACCCACGGTGATAGCTTGAGGCTCTGTCTCAAAAATAAAATAAAAATAATGGGGCAGCGCCTGTGGCTTATCGAGTAGGGTGCCAGCCCCATATACTGAAGGAGGTGGGTTCAAACCTGGCCTTGGCTGAACTGCAAAAAACAGAAAAATAGCCGGGCATTGTGGCAGGCACCTGTAGTCCCAGCTACTCGGGAGGCTTAGGCAAGAGAATCACCTAAACCCAGGAGTTGGAGGTTGCTGTGAGCTGTGCGACACCACAGCACTCTACCGAGGGCGATAAAGTAAGACTCTGTCTCTACAAAAATAAAATAAAATAATAAAAATAAATAAAAGACTGATACTACCAAGTGTTGGTAAGGATGCAGAGCAACTCATATGCTGCTGGCAGAAGTGTAAATCAGTTCAATTCACTTTGGAAAGAGTTTGGCAGTTTCTTATATGGTTAAACATACGCTATATCCCATATGACCCAGTCATTCCACTACTAAGTATTTACCCAAGAAAAACCCAAAGTTCTATAAAAAGAAGCATACATCCAACAACATACAAAAAGAATAATATGCCATGACCAACAGGTGTTTATAACAGTAATGCAAGGGTGATTTGACGTTTGACAATCAACCATTGTTAATTCACCATATTTACAGATTGAAAAAGTAAAACCATACAATCATCTCAATAGATGCAGAAAAAGCATTTGATACAATAAATGCTTACAATAAATAATCCTATAAAACCTCTCAGAAAACTAAGAATAGATACAGAGCATCTGAGAAATACCCACAACAAACATCATATTCAGTGGAGAAGGACTGAATGCTTCCCTAGAAGGTCAGCAACAAGACAAGGAAGAATGTCTGTTTTAATCACCTCTACTCTACATTGAACTGGGAATTCTAGTTAGTGTGATAAGGCAGGGGTAAAAGCCTCCTATTTGGAAAGGAAAAGATGAAACTGTCACTTACAGACAACACGATCATCTATACAGGAAATCCAATGGACACTGTAAAAAAGACTAGAACTAATAAGTGAACTCAGCAAAGTTGCAAGATACAAGATAAATATACAAAAATCAACTGTATGTCTATATACTAGCAATGAGCAAACAGAAATGGAAAAATTTTAAATAACACTTATAAAAGCATAAAATATATGAAACACTTAAAGATAAACATGATAAAAGATATGAAAGACAGTACATTGAAAGTTATAAAATGTTGCTCAGAGAAATTGAAGACCTGTGAAAGAGATACTATTTTCATGGTTTGGGAGATTCAGTATTATTAACACATAAATTCTAGCCAAATTAATCCATAGATTCAATGCAGTCCCAATCAGAATTCCAACAGGATTTTTAAAAAATTGAAATCAGGAAACAAGATGGCAGGTTCACAGTGAGGCACTGTCAAGGGATGAAAATTGATTTTTCCTAGAAGCAAATTTTAAAAGCAGTGTTTCTTCAAAACATCTTTTTTCATAAGTATCTTGATACATCAGGGCTGGAGCAGCAGTAAAATGGGTGATATCAAAGAGAAGTATCTTGAAACATTTATTTCCAATCCAAAATGGAGCTTTATATTGTGTTAGTCATAAATCTACATATTCTTCTCTACCAGATCACCATAATTGCAAAGAAGAGCTTGCTTTGACATCTGATGGCAGGACAATAGTATGCTACCACCCTTCTGTGGACATTCCATATGAACACACAAAACCTATTCCTCTGCCAGATCCTGTGCGTAATGATGAAGAAACACATGATCAGTGCTCAAAACCAGATTAGCAGAAAAAAGTGAACGCCTTGAACAAGGACCCATGATAGAACAACTTAGCAAAATGTTCTACTAATCCTTGTGGACAGTATCACACTTGTCGTAAGAAACTGAATCCTCCAAAGGACCGATGATACTGAGGCTTTCCAGGGAATCAGAGAGAAATGTGCCTGATATGCCATTTGAGAAAATGCAATCTGGTATATTCATTAATATGTTATAGAGTAAAATAGTAATAATAAAATGCCTTTTCATGTAAAAAAAATTGAAATCAACAATCTGATTCTAAAATTTATATGTAAATTCAAAGGACTTAGAATAGCTAAAACAACTTAGGAAAAAACAGAGATGGAAGACTAACACTACTTGCTTTCAGAACTTACTACGAGATTATAGTTATGAAGATTGTGTGGTACTGGCATCAAAAAAGACAAATAGGTCAATGGGACAGAATAGAGAATCCAGATATAGACCCACACATACATGGATGATTAATTATTGACAAAAGATACAAAGAAAATTCAGTGGAGAAAGAATAATCTTTCCACCAATGGTGCTGGAACAATTAGATTATCATCTACATGACGGTAAACTTGATCCATACCTCTTACCATATACAAAAATTAACTCAATGGGCTCGGCGCCTGTGCCTCAACGGTTTAAGGCGCCAGCTATGTACACCTGAGCTGGCGGGTGCGAATCCAGCCCAGGCCCGCCAAGCAACGACCACGGCTACAACCAAAAAACGGCCGGGCGCTGTGGCGGGCACCTGTAGTCCCAGCTACTTGGGAGGCGGAGGCAAGAGACTCGCTTGATTCCAGGAATTGGAGGTTGCTGTGAGCTGTGATGCCACAGCACTCTATCCAGGGTGACAACTTGAGGCTCTGTCTCAAAAAAAAAAAAATTAACTCAATGGCTCGGCAACTGTAGCTCAACGGGCTAAGGCACCAGCCACGTGCACATGAGCTGGCAGGTTCAAATCCAGCCCAGCCCACCAAACAACAATGAGGGCTGCAACCAAGAAAATGGCCAGGTGTTGTGGTGGGTGCCTGTAGTCCCAGCTACTTGGGAGGTGGAGGCAGGAGATTTGCTTGAGTCCAGGAATTGGAGGTTGCTGTGAGCTGTGATGCCACAGCACCCTATCCAGGGTAATAGCTTGAGACTCTGTCTCAAAAATAAATAAATAAAATAAATAAAAATTAACTCAAAATGCATAATAGTGCTAAATGTAAAACCTAAAACTATAACATTTCTAAAAAGAAGACATAGGAGAAAAATCTTTGTGACTTTGGGTTAAGCAATGGTTTTTATTTTTTTGTTGTTGTTGTTTGAGATAGAGTCTCATTTTGTCACCCTCAGTAGAGTGTGGTGGTGTCATAGCTCACAGCAACCTCAAACTCTTAGGCTCAAGTGATCCCCTTGCCTCAGCCTTCTGAGTAACTGGGACTACTCAGTGCCACAATGCCTGGCTATTTTTAGAGATGGGCTCTCGCTCTGGTTCAGGCTGGTCTTGAACTTAGGAGCTTAGGTGATCCACTCGCCTTGACTACCCAGAGGGCTAGGAGTACAGGCTTGAGCCACCCAACCCAGATCTAAGCAAAGGTTTTTTAAATACAAATCAAAAGCAGAATCTACTGAGAGAGACACCGAGAGAGAGAGAGAGAGAGAGAGAGAGAGAGAGAGAGGCTTCATCAGAATAAAAAAGATCTGCTCTTCAAAAAAACACTGCTGAGGGAATGAGAAACATCTGCAAATCATCTATGTGACAAAGGATTTGAATCCAAAGTATACAAAGAACTATCAAAACTCAGCAATAAGAAAACAAACAACACAATCATTATACAAAAATAGGCAAAAGATTGTAGCAGAGAAGATTGACCAGAGAAGTTATCTGGGTGGAAAACAAGCACAAGAAAAGATGCTGGACATAACTGGTCACCAAGAAGGGGCGAGGCTGTCTCCAAAGGAGCCCTAGGGGACATCCTGGGGTGATGAACTCAACCATGTGCACAGTTACATCTTCCAGCTGTTACTTACCATGAGTGCATGTTATTGTATATAAATTACACCTCAACAAAGGTGAATTCTAAAACAGCTGAACAAAGCTATATCTACCACCTGACCCCTACTACCCCGCCCCTGGACTGGAGAAGCAGAAAAAACAGGGCCTCCATCCCTCCTTGTGCATCTGGTCCTGGGAGGTAGACAGGGACCCTCTCCCAGACCCAGGGTGGACGGGTCCCCCATAGGGCCACATCTAGCTGGCACCTGTGCCAGGGAGCCTGTGGCCACTCTCAAGGGGTTTGGTAGAGGAAGCAGAAGGTACTGCCACACAGCCTGTCAAAGCCCAGGGAGTGTAGGGCTGACACCCAACCCATGAGCACCTTGGAGCTGAGCCAATGCACCCCTGATGTCCCATAGGGGTTTGAAAGATCCTCTCTTGCACGGTATGACAGTGCTTGACCAAATACCTTGCCACATGCTCTCATGCTATCCCTACAACCATCTGAGAGGTGAGGCTCGTTATTTGTCCAATTCTACAGAATAAAGTGAGTAGAGCCCAGAGATGGCCAGACACTTGCATGAGGACACTGCACCCCATCCTGCCTTCCTGAAAGTGTGTGCTTAGGGCTGGCTGGAAACTGGGCAGGCAGTGGGGGTGGCCTCCTAGCTAGGCCATCTGGCCTGGTTGTAGGCAAGACCTTTGCTCACCTGTGGGTCCCCTGGCCCCCTCCAGCACCTATTCAGGTCCATTAGGAAGCAGGTGTCCAGCCTTGGTCATGGACTCTGTAGGACCATAGGGAAGAGCAAAGTGTGGGGCTCTGCACAAGGAAGGAGACCCCAAACTCTATCTCTCTAAGCTCTATCTCTTCAAGGTGGGGTTTCTTTTTTTTTTTTTTTTTTGAGACAGAGCCTCAAGCTATCACCCTGGATAGAGTGCCGTGGCATCACAGCTCACAGCATCCTCCAATTCCTGGGTTGAAGCGAGTCTCCTGCCTCCGCCTCCCAAGTAGCTGGGACTACAGGGGCCCTCCACAACGCCCGGCCATTTTTTGGTTGCAGCCATCATTGTTGTTTGGCGGGCCCGGCTGGATTCGAACCCGCCAGCTCAGGTGTACGTGGCTGGCGCCTTAGCCGGTTAAGCCCCAGGCGCTGAGCCTCAAGGTGGGGTTTCATGGGGTTAGTGTGTCCTACACTTCACACTCAGAGAGGTGAGATGACCAGGCAGATGACTCACAGCAGGCTGGGCACAGCTGGGCTCATCACAGCCTGTTTCCCAAAAGGGCAGGACTCTGGAAGGCTCCAGGCTGATGGGAAAGCCCCGTCCCCAAATCTCAGAAGTAGCACATGCCTACCCTCTCTCTTCCCTTTCTGGGCTCCCTTGGAGCTGATGGGAAAAGGCAGAAAGACACTTTGAAAGAGATGGTGTTTTCACCAAAAGCTCAGGCCCCACCTCCCCACTACTAAGCCTTACCTCTCCAGCAACACTGAAGTTGCCATACAACAAATGGACCCTGCCTGGGGAGCATCCAGCCAAGCGGGCGACAGGTCCTCACCCCAGGCAAACAGCAGAACCCTTTTCTGCACCCAAGAACATCCGCCAGGAGAGCCAAAGTGGTCAGCAGGCAAGGGGCAAGGAGACCCTCAGGAGGGAGGATCAGGGCCCCGAGGACCCTGGGTGAGCAGAGCAGGGTGCGGTGAGGTACAGGTGTGGGGAAGGAATATGGTCCCCTTCACCCCAAGCCTCAGGCTGAAGGCTCCAAGGCAGTGCTGAGCACCCAAAGCCCTGCTCCTGACCTGGCAGGGTGTGGCCAGCCCCCCACAGCCCTGCTCAGAGTCAGAGCCTCTGCTAGGTTCCCGCCCTGGCCTGCCTAGCGCATAGCAGGCCCCTCCTGCACTCTCATCAGCGCTTTGTACATGTGCCCTTCACCCAGGAAACTGCTTCAAAGATCCCATAGCAGGCCAAGCATGGTGGCTTGTGCCTGTTACCCGGCACTCTGGGAGGCCAGGGCAGGAGCAACATAGTGAGAACCCCTCCCAAACTGTCTGTGTATGGTGATGTACACCTGTGTCCCAGTTACTCAGGAGGCTGAGGCAGGAGGATGGCATGGGCTAGGAGTCCAAGGCTACAGTGAGCTATGATCACACCACTGTAGGTGACAGAGTGAGACCCCATCTCTAAAAAAAAAAAAGAAAAGGAAGGATTCACGCCCTAGAAAGAGAGAGTCCTGGAACGTGACTCTGAGCAACATTTCAAGGCCTCTGGGCTCTGGGAGCACAGCCAAAGCATGGGGATGCCTGTAGGACAGCTAATTCTGTATGGACAGAGCAGATGGATTCACGAGTAACTGCTGCTGGGGCTGCACCCCAGCTGGTCAGCAGCTTGTTGGACCCCACTCCCAGTCTCCCAGGACCTTGGCCACTGGACAGGAAATCCTGACCATGTGCTGAGGCTCCTGTAGACATATGTGCACCCATATTCATGTCCTAACTTCCAGCAAGGACAAAGGCCCCATGAGGCCAGCAGACGGAGGATGCCCTGAGCCTGGGCCCACATGTGAAGTGAACAGAGGCATGGCACAAGGCTACATCCTATACTCTAGGCTGCCCCATGCTGTTTCTGACCCTGCCCGTCCTCTCTGAGGCTCTGCTCAAGGCCCCCAACTTCCTCCCATTCCCCCCACCAGCCCTCTATCTGCCCTGGCTCTGCTCACCTTTCTCCCAGGCCACCCAAGGTGACTCAGCTTCACCATTTCTGGGGACTGGTCTGGGGCACCTGGCCAGATGTGGCACATCCTCAATCTGAGGCAGATAGAGCAGATACGGCCCCAAGGCCAAGGCCCAGGCTAGGGGAGTGGTGCAGACAGTTTGTAGGCAGAGCCCTGCAGCCCAGCCAGCTCCAGAGAACTTTGCCCAGGTCCCAGTGTGACTTCTGGCTCTGGCAGCTGCAGGGGCAGGCACAACAGGCTGTGCTGTCCACTGCCTTTCATGGTTACAGGAGGTCCAGGGCTCTCGAGGGGCAGGGCGTCAAATGGCTGCCCCCCAGGCACATAGCGCCCTGCCCACTCAGATCCCCTCTCTTTTGCTCCACTGTTTTCCATGGCATCCACCTTTCCAAAGCAGCTTCTTGGTTTTCCCTTGAAGTGGGGGTGACCCAGGAGGGGCCCTGAGCCAGGAGGGTGACCAGGATAGGCCTACACAGAGTAGGCACTGTGGGTCCCATGCACAGTAGGCATGTGTGAGCCTCTGTGGGCCCCTGAATACTCAGCTCCAGCCCCTCTCCTGCCTTCCCCTCCCCACTGCAGGGGGGTCTTGGGGCCCCAGCCTCGGCTGCCCTCCTGGCTCAGGGCCCTCCTGGATCATCCCAACATCACCCAAACATGCTCCACCCAGGAATCCCCTCACCCCCACATTACCCTCGTGCTCCCACCTTTGGACTCTCCCCTCCACCCATCCTCCTTCCTCTCTCATCCATTTACAATCACTGGCAGGTGGTCCCTGGGCCCCAGCCTAGCCTCCCCAGTTCCATGGGGTACAGCCTGCTCTTTCTCTGCCCCTTGGCTGATCTCTTATTGTGAAAGCCACATTTGAGAGCTAGATGGCAGTAGTGTTTGTGCAGCATTGAGAGCATTCAAAATGCCACTAGATTTTCACTTTTATTTTATTTATTTATTTATTTATTTATTTATTTGAGTCAGAGTCTCACTATGTCACCCTTGGTAGAATGCCGTAGCACCAGAGCTCACAGCAACCTCAAACTCTTGGGCTTAAGCGATTCTCTTGCCTCAGCCTCCCAAGTAGCTGGGATTACAGGTGCCCGCCACAACACCCGGTATTTTTTGTTGCAGTTGTCATTGTTGTTTAGTTGGCCTGGGCTGGGTTTGAACCTGCCAGCCTCGGTGTATGTGGCTGGCGCCCTACCCACTGAGCTGAGCCTAGAGTTTCACTTTTAAATGCTTAACTTTTATCATATGTGAATTTTGCCCAAATTAAAAAAAAAAAAAAAACAGTAAGAAAAGATTTAGACATACCAATGCCCCAACCTCTACCCCTGGCCTCTTTGCCCAGCAAAAGCTTGGCCCCTCCGCCCTGCTGGCTTCTCCCACATCCTTATAGACACCCATCCTCTGCCCAGTACACTCTATATCCTATTGCCCCCATTTCCAGACTTGGGGTTTAACCCTCCCTACCCCACAGCAAACCACTATAACTCTGTCTGAGGTCCTGGCAGCAGCGTTCCACTGGCCTGTTCCCCTAGATCCTGTGACAGTCGTTGGCTCAGTATACTCCTGCTCACAAGCTTCCCGTGGCTCCCACCACACCCAGGGCCAAAGCTCAGCCCCAAGATCCCTGTAGCCTCCTGCCACCTCCCTGCTCTCAGCACACACAGACCAAAGGCTCCCCAGCTCCTCCCTCCTGCTTCCCCCATTCCTAAAGGGGCCAGCAGCTTCTACCACCCCAGCTACCCATAGCCTGCCCAAGCCCCCTGGTTCAGGTTAGACCCTTCCCCATCAGCTGGGTCTCTCCCATCTGCCCTTCTTACTCCACTGAACCTAAATCAGAGCCTTAGGGAAGGTGCTGGCCTATTTCTCTTCCGCCCCCTGCCCCATCACTCCCTCTCCCGCCTCACCCCTCCCCATCTCTCCCTTCTACTATAGCCCCTCCCTTCTTTCTCCTTCCCCTTTTCTCATCCTGCTGAGACTCCAGGCCCTCCAACACAAGCCCTCCACTCTTTGGCCCTCCCCCATCATCCAGTGCTGAACACTACCCTCACCAAAGCCTCTGCTTCGGACAGGAAATGTTCTAGAAAAAGACACTCAACTCTGCAGAAGGTTCTCCGTTCAACACTACAGTGTCAGATGCTCTCCCAGGGTGTTGTCAAGTCTTCTTGATTCGCCCTGCTTCCCTCCAGGCTCCCCCTTGCCAGTGACCTGGCAGGAGACATGAGCACAAAGGCCTAGGCCCTGTCCGTGCCCCTGCCCAGCTTCCACTGTGAGGCTCTGGCCCCTTACTAGCAGAACTCCTAATAGATGCACCTCAGGGTAGCCACAGCCATGCAGCAGTGTGGGTGCTCCGTTCTGATCCTAACTCTTCCTCCTGCAGGTGCCCACTCCCCCTCCTGAAAACTGTCACTTGGTCCCCCAATCTCTTCCACCCTCCCTGGCTATCCGTCCTCTGGTCCCTTTGCTACACTTCTTTCTTTCTTTCTTTCTTTTTGAGACAGAGTCTCACTATGTCGCCCTCAGTACAGTGCCATGATGTTACAGCTCACAGCAACCTCAAACTCTTGGGCTTAAGCAATTCTCTTGCCTCAGCCTCCCAAGTAGCTAGGACTAACAGGCACCTGCCACAACATCCAGCTATTTTTTGTGCATTTGTCATTGTTGTTTAGCTGGCCTGGGCTGGGTTCGAACCCACCAGCCTAGGTGTGTGTGGCTGGCAGCATAACCACTGTTGCACCAAGCCTGCTAGACCTATTTCTGACCAGTGGGAGCGCTTGGGTCCCCACGCTCACACCTCCCTCCCCACCCCCACACCCTCCATCCAATTCTCTACCTCTGTGCTGGGATCTCCCAAAAATAAACCAAACTGTCCCTCAGTAAATCTTCCAAGGATTTAGCACCAAACCTAAGTGCCCCTCACATGGTGCCTCTGCCCTGGAGTCCCAGAGCCTTCATCCTGCCCTTTAGACTGGCCAGGCCTGGTCTGGGGCCCTCCCAGCAGGTGTTCCAATAGCTGGGACCATGTTTCCACTAGACTTTACAGTTCCAACTCCTTACAAGACAGGTTAGAAGGCCATCTCCTCTAACTACTCTTTTTTTTTTTTTTTTTTTTTTTTGAGACAGAGCCTCACGCTGTCACCCTGGATAGAGTGCTGTCGCATCACAGCTCACAGCAACCTCCAATTCCTGGGCTCAAGCGAGTCTCTTGCCTCCGCCTCCCAAGTAGCTGGGACTACAGGCGCCCGCCACAATGCCCTGCCATTTTTTGGTTGCAGCCGTCATTGTTGTTTGGCGGGCCGGGCTGGATTCGAACCTGCCAGCTCAAGTGTACGTGGCTGGCGCCTTAGCTCGTTGAGCCACAGGCGCCAAGCCCAACACATTTTCTCTTTTTATTTCTAGATTTATTTTATACCTTGGATAAGTCAGGTGTTCTCCCATGACCAAACAACTCAGCCTTGATCTCTTCTACTTTCCTCCTGTCATCTTCATTTAATTCTGAAATGGAGTATCCATAATCCTGTGCCAAATTAAATTTCAAATTCCAGGCTAGAGAGAAAGCACAGACACACTTGAGACAATATAATGCAAAAGTGACAATGTGTCAACAACTGTAAGAACACAGAAGATCATTAACATATGCAATTTAATGCCTACCACATGCTAAGGTAAGTGTTCTCAATTACATGACAATCCAACAGAAATTCTTGACAGAAATCATTTCATGAAAAGTCTGATTTTTAAAAACTGTACTGTAGATGTACAAACCCACTTTAAATGTGATATTTAATCATTTTTATCTTAATGTTCCTTTTAGTCAAGAGAGTACTTTTGCCTCCTCTTGTAGCCCGTGGCTACAGTTATTTTTTGAGAGTTGATATTTTAAAATAAATAAAACTTCAAGTTTTTTTGTAAAATCAAAATGTACAACAAACAGGAAGTCTCTCAAGACTTCAGGTAGGCTTGAAATATTTCCAAGTTGCCCCTCAAAATATATTCTCACAAATCCATAAAGATTTTTGCTTTTGTTTTTAATGGAATGCTACTATTAGAGATTAATAGGAATAGTCTAATAGTCTATTAATACTAAATAGTCTTTAAAACTCTAACCCAAGTTTTAGGGTGAAATACTTTGGTAAGATTTTTTTCCTTAATGTCTGAGATCAGATCCATGAATTTTGTTAGAAATGGAGAAGAGAAAATAGATGTAGTTTTAGGACACAGAAGTATTTAGAGCAGAGGACCTGAAGGCTTTTTCTGCCCTCAAAATAAGGATGCTATAATGGGAAGATTAGAGAAATACAATAGTTTTAGGAGCTTAGAAGCCCAAGCCTTCTCCTTACTCTCTGCCAGACATCAGCTCAGACTAGTACTATTAATACTGAAACTTAGCTGTATTATGATTACATGGGCTTTTTCTAGATTGTTAGTAGAAAATATAATCCTCCTAATAGTTTTATAAAAAAAAAAAAAAGTAGAACTCCAAACATCTAGCTTTAGACAAATTAATCTACAATGCTGAAAAGATAAACCTGAACCTGCCTTTATAACAAATCGTTAGTTCTTACCTCGTGCTCGTACCCGACATTCTTCTTCCTCTGCATTTCTGAGTATTTGTTTAGCATGATTCAAAGAGGATTCACATTTCAGAAGGTTTTTCACATGTGCAGCCAGCGAATCTACGCTGCTACCAGCACCATCCTCACTCTCTGACATACCCTCTTCCTCTCTGCTATCTGTTATGCTTGTCTTGGGTGAAACATAAGGAAAAAAATTTAGAAGAACATCGGAAACCGATTCCAAAGACTCAGGTAAATTACTGTCCCATGAGCAGGAACCATTTCCATCACTTACATCACTACTTGAATCACTTATGATAGTCATCATAGGGATAATAATTTTATTCCCAATAGTTCCACTATACCCTTCAGGCTCAGTCCTCATTACACATTTGGCTGCTTCATATTGCCTAAAGGTTTCTTCTAATGCCACACTGGCTTTGCGTTCTGCTTCCTGTAGAGGACTTCTAACTGTAGTTGAACTAATAAACTCCCAGTTTTCAATGCCTCTCTGGCTTTTCAAACTTGTCTGTGTGCCAATATCCTTCTGCATACACCTGTTGTTTGGGCTTTCCTCTGTGAATAGCTGTCTCTGAACCAAATCACAACTAGATACATCAGTTGTGGAGGGTTCTTTGAAGCAAACCACCTTCTTAGATTGTATAAATGAAATATCACCAACATCTCTGAAAGGGACAAGGGGAGCAGGAAAATTGCATCGTTTCAGTGCTATATTCTCTGCCTCCATTAAAAGTGTCTGAATTTCTTTAAGAGTTCTAGAACTACTTTCTGTATCATGGATTTCCTCAGAACCAACATCTGCAAGACCTGAAGATTCTGATTTACTTATTATAACTTTATCATCAGCCTGAGAATACAAAAGAATATTGTTTGAGCTGACACTACAGTCAGAAGAATTTGATTTATTTATTGGCCTTTGGACATGTTTTGAAACAAGTTTGTGCTTCTCACCATATGAGTAAGTACCAGAGGGAACAGTTTGTAACTCAGTAATTTGATCAGTTTGCCCAGGACCACTTGAGAACTTCAGAGCATCTTTAGTTACATGTCTATCTGGCAAATCCTTCTGATAAAAAATATCTGATTTCTCACTGTGTGAAAAGGAACTAGGAGGAGCTACTGATAATACTGTTCTCGGATCTACTGGTCCAGGAACTGTTGAAACCTTCAGTGCATTTTCTGTTAGATGTCTATCTGGAAATTCCTGTGGATAGAAAATATTAGATTTCTCTCTGTGAAAATAAGAACTAGAGAGAGTTACTGCTTTCTCAGTATTTATATCAGTTGGTGCTGGGACAGCCGAAATCTTTAGAATATCCTCACTTTGACCTCTATCTGGCAATTGCCGTTGTAATAAAATACCAGGCTTTACTCTTGGAGAATAGAAACTAGGAAAAACTGTCAGTGATGGAGTCTTCTGGTCATCTGATCCAATCAAAGTTGAAATACTGAGCTTCTCTCCATCTGAGTAGGAACTTGTGGTACCTGTTGACAACTCAGTTTTATGGTCATCCAGTACATCCACAGTTGAAATCTTGAATGTCTCTTTATGTGAATAGGAACTGGAAATTCCTGTTGATACCGCAGTCTTCTGCTCTACTGGCACAAAAACAGGTGAAACTTTCAGAACCTTATCAGTATGAAGACTATCTGGAAATTCTTGTTGAGAGTAAACACTGGGCTTTGCTCTGTGTGAGTAGGAACTAAAGGGTACTATTGGTGCCCCAGTCTTCTGGCTACCTGATCCAGGAAGAACAAAAACATCTATCGCTTCTTTAGTATTATCTGGCAACTCCTGCTGATGAAAAATACTGGGTTTCTCTCCAATTGAGTAGGAACTAGAGGATGTTATTTGTACCCTAGTCTTCTGGTCAGTGGGTCCAGAAGCTCCAACTGCTTTCAAAGGTCCTTCAGTAATATCTGGCAACTCACTTTCATAAGATATGATGGGCTGCTCTCTCTGTGAGTAGGAAGTAGAGGGCACTATTTGTATGCCAGTCTTCTGGTCAGCTGTCCCAGGAACTACTAAAACTTTCAAAGCTTCCTCTGTATAATTTGGCAACTCCTCCTGGTAAGAAGTAATGGGCTTCTCACTATGTGAATAGGAACTAGAGGATGCTATTCGTATAAGATTTTCCCGGTCAGCTGCTGAAGCAAGGCCTAAAAGTATTAAAGTTTCTTCATCAAATTCAGGCAAGTCCTCATAAGAAATACCGGGCTTCTCTCTGAGTGAGTAGGAAGAAGAAGTTACTGTTGGTATTGCAGTCTTCTGGTCAGTTAGTTCAGGAAAATTTGAAACTTTCAGAGCCTTTTTGGTGAGATTACTATCCAGCAACTCCTGTTGGAAAGAAATAATCGACTTCTCTCTCTGTGGGTGGGAAGAATAGGTTACCGTAGATGTCCCAGTCTTCTGGTCAACTGGTCCAGCAACACCTAAAATTTTCAGAGCTTCTTTAGTTAGCTTACCATCTGACAGGGCCTGTTGGTAGAAAATAATGGGTTTTCCTCCAAGTGGGTAGGAAACTGAAGATACTGTTGGTATTCTAGTCTTCTGGTCAGCTGGTTCAGAAACAACTGAAACTTCCAAACCTTCCTCAGTTGGATGACTATCTGGCAAGACTTGCTGGAAAAAAATAATGGGCTTCTCTCCAATTGAGTAAGATGAAGAGGATACTGTAGGTGTGTCAGTCTTTTGGTCAGCTGACTCAGGAGCAGCTGAAACTTTCTGAGCTTCCTCAGTCAGATAACTACCTGTCAAGGCCTCTTGGTGGAAAATACCAGGCTTCTCTCTATGTAAGTAAGAAGTAGAGGGGACAGTTAATATGCCACTCTTCTGATCTGCAGATCCAGAAACAAGTGTAATTTTCTGAGCTTCCTGAGTTGGATGACTATCTGGCAAGGTCTGTTGACAGAAAATAACGGGCTTCTCTCTTTGTGAGTAAGAAGTAGAGGGGACAGTTAATATGCTACTCTTCTGGTCAGCAGGTCCAGAAACAAGTGCAACTTTCTGAGCCTCTTGAGTTAGATGACTATCTGGCAAGGTCTGTTGATTCAAAATGATGGGCTTCTCTCTTTGTGAGTAAGTAGAGGTTGTAGTTGGTATGTCAGTTTTCTGGTCAGCTGAACCAAGAACAGGTGAAACTTTCTGAGCCTCTTCAAGTAGATGACTACCTGATATATCCTGCTGATAGAAAATACCTGGGTTCTCTCTATATTGCAAGAAGGAAGTAGAGGTTCCAGTTGGGGTGCCAGTCGTCTGGTCTGCTGGTCCAGGAGCACCTGAAATTTTCAGAGCCTCTTCAGTTAGATGACTGTCCTGCAAGGCCTGCTGGTAGAAAATACTGGGCGTCTCTCTCTGTGAGTAAAAACTAATGGTATTTATAGTTTGTATTCCAGTCTTCTGGTCCTCTGGTTCAGGGACAACTGAAACTTTCAGAGCCTTTTTAGTTGAATGACTATCTGGCAACTCCTGTTGATAGAAAATATTAGGCTTCTCTCTATATGAGTAGGAACCTGAAGTTACTGTTGGCGTACCAGTCTTCAGGTCAGCTAGTCCAGGAACAACAGAAACTTTCAGAGCTTCTTTAGGTGGATTACTGTCTGGCAATTCCTGTGGGGATAAAGTATCAGATTTCTCTCTGGGTAAGTTGGAACTGAAGGACACTGTTCGTTTCCCAGGCTTCTGGTCAGCTGGCCCAGAAACAACTGAAACTTTAAGAGCTTCTTCAGGTAAATGACTATCTGGCAAGGTCTGCTGGGAGACAATACTGGACTTCTCTCTAGGTGAGTAGAAACTAGACAGTTCTGACGTTAACTCAGTCTTCTGTTCTGGACCAGGAAAAACTGAACCTTTCGGACCCTCTTCAGTTAGATGACTGTCTGGTAAGCTCTGCCGGTAGAAAACACTGAGCTTCTTCTCTCCCTGTGAGTAGGGAGCAGAAGTTACAGTTGATACCCCAGTCTTCGGGTCAGCTAGTCTAGCAACAGCTGAACCTTTCCAAGCCTCTTCAGTTAGACGACCATCTGGTAAGCTCTGTTGGTAGAAAACATTGAGCTTCTCTGCCTGTGAGTAGGGAGCAGAGGTTACAGTTGATATCCCAGTCTTCGGGTCAGCTAGTCTAGCAACAGTTGAACCTTTCCGAGCCTCTTCAGTTAGACGTCTATCTGGTATGCCCTGCTGGTAGAAAACAATGGGCTTCTCTGCCTGTGAGTAGGGAGCAGAGGTTACAGTTGATATCCCAGTCTTCTGGTCAGCTAGTCTAGCAACAGCGGAACCTTTCCGAGCCTCTTCAATTAGACGACCATCTGGAATGCCCTGTTGGTAGAAAACAATAGGCTTCTCTCCCTGTGAGTAGGGAGCAGAGGTTACAGTTGATACCCCAGTCTTCTGGTCAGCTAGTCTAGCAACAGCTGAACCTTTCCAAGCCTCTTCAGTTAGACAGCTATCTGGTATGCCCTGTTGGTAGAAAACAATGGGCTTCTCTGCCTGTGAACAGGGAGCAGAGGTTATGGTTGATATCCCAGTCTTCTGGTCAGCTAGTCTATTAACAGCTGAACCTTTCTGAGCCTCTTCAATTAGATGACTATCTGGTAAGCTCTGTTGGTAGAAAACAATGGGCTTCTCTGCCTGTGAGTACGGAACAGAAGTTACAGTTGATATCCCAGTCTTCTGGTCAGTTAGTCTAGCAGCAGCTGAACCTTTCAGAGCCTCTGCAGTTAGATGACTATCTGGTAAGCTCTGTTGGTAGAAAACAATGGGCTTCTCTGCCTGTGAGTAGGGAGCAGAGGTTATAGTTGATATCCCAGTCTTCTGGTCAGCTAGTCTAGCAACAGCGGAACCTTTCAGAGCCTCTTCAGTTAGATGACTGTCTGGTAAGTTCTGTTGGTAGAAAACAATGGGCTTCTCTCCCTGTGAGTAGGGAGCAGAGGGTACAGTTGATATCCCAATCTTCTGGTCAGCAATTCTAGCAACAGCTGAATCTT
>CAUYON010030195.1:0-42064 GCA_963573935.1 Arctocebus calabarensis
TTAAAATCTCCAACTACTATGGAGCTGGAAGAAATCAAGTTACTCATGTCTATTAGAGTTTTTCTTATAACTTGAGGTACATTCTGGTTGGGTGCATAAATATTAATAATTGAAATCTCATCATATTGAGTATTACCTTTAACAAATAAGAAATGTCCGTCTTTATCCTTCCTTATTTTGGTTAGCTTAAAGCCTATTGTATCTGCAAATAAGATTGCAACACCTGCTTTTTTTCTGTTTTCCATTTGCCTGGAATATAGATGACCATCCCTTCACCTTGAGTCTATATTTATCTTTTAAGGTAAGGTGAGAATGCAGCATATATCTGGCCTGAGTTTTTATATTCCCTCAGCCAATCCTGTGTCCATCTTTTATGAAACTGCTCCCATCCCTGAACCAGGTCACATTGGCCTCTGGAAGAGGCTGGTCAGTCAGGTCCTATTGGAGACTGTGGACCTGCACTAATATCTCAGTGCAGTCATGTAGAGGTGCATCTAGGTCAGGGTCAGGCGGCAGGGTAGCCAGGTTGAGGGATGCTTTTGGCAGGAACCGTACATGGGGTGGATTGAGGAGGAGACTCTGGTAGTGGGTCAGCCTTGCATTGCTAACCCACCGGTATGGTGGTTGCTTAAGGACCCCTTCAATGGCATGTGGGGTGGTAATTAGAAGTTCTTGGCCTAGGGTTAACTTGTCTGCATCTTTTACTAGTACAGCAGTGGGCTCAAAAGCTGGTGGCAATCATCCCAGGTGGGCTGATGAGTCACCATAACTGAACCAAGGAGGTCTATAAAGGCTGAGGGTTTCGCCGAAAACTTGGGGTTCTGCATCTTCCAGTTATACAGGTTGCTGTCACAAATGGCCAGTATTGGAAGGGGAGTTCCCCATCTGGGTCAGGGGGCCCTGCCACGTGCAAGGGAAGGCCAGTAGAATCAGGTTGCAGGTCTCTCTGAGCTTGGAGGCGGGTGGGGGGGGGCTAACTACTGAGAGTCCCCTTGCTTCCACCGCTTCACTTCCCTCATCGGAAGTTTTCACCTGATAAGGAGGTGAGTGAGTCTGAGGGAATAAAAGTTTGGAGGAGGTGCTATCCTGTAGGATGGGGGGGCAGGGAATGAAGGCTTCTTTGGTTCCTTGGATTGTAGGGCTAAAACAAGGGGGGTTGCCTCAGAGGGCAGGAGAGGCTTCAGCCACTTTGGGGGGGCCTTGACCAGGTCCTGCCAGGCAATGATGTATGGAATCTGGTCCGGGTGCCCTGTATCTTGGTGGTAGACAATGTTTCTGACCTGCAAAATAATAGGTAAGTGAAAGGTGCCCTCCAGTGGCCACCCGACGTTAAAGGCTGACCACTCCTTACGGCAGAAAATGAGTAATCTGCCACAGCTTACATTGAATCCATAGTTCCGAGCTTTTTCCTTAAAATCCTGAAAATGGGAAAGGGTTAGGGCTAAAGGAGTCACATGCGCTTGTCCCATTTCTTCCCAGTACAACAACCCACAAACAAAACAGATAAACAAAAGCACACTGATAAACAAACACACACGGCCGCGCTGAGTTTGGAAAAGAAAGTCAAAATGCGAACCTGGCACTTGAGCACTAGACGGTGGGCGCGACCCACCAGAATCTTCAATGAGAAGACAAAAATTCCTGTCACGGGGATTGAAATCTGGGGTTTCCACGTCCCAGTGACTCATCCGGGGAGGTCCTCCCCCCCTTAGTATCGGGGTTCGGGGTTTCCATGTCCCTCTCCCCCCAGTGGCCAAAATCGGAACAACAAGCAGGACAGAGACGAGAGAACAAAGAAACAAAGGCCGGCACTCACCCGCAGAGCGTGGAGGTCTTCCTGGGGAAGAAATCCCGGACGAGCCCCCAAATGTTTTGCCCGAATTTCGGGGTTCCCCCAGAAGAAACTCACACCAGGTGCACCGATGCAAAAACAAAGGGTGGAATTTATTACAAGTTTAAACTTGGACCATTCAGCCCCACCAAAATGGCTGGTCGATCTGAATGGCCCCTAGGGGAGGGGCTGAGGTATTTTTATAGTGTACTGAAAGGAAGTTGGGAGGGGGGAAGGGAAGGGTGGAACAAGGATGAGTCCAGGTCTCTTCACTTGCTGATTGGATACCTCAGCGGTGCCAGGAACGGGTGGGTGGTCGCTAAGCAGGAAGGGACCGGTACTGACTGACCAGTGGGGGTGGTCAGGGGAACTGGTGCCAGGAGCCGAAAGTTACAAAACCAACAATTACACTGCAAATTACACAGCAACCTGTAAAATGGAGTCCGTTAACAAAACGGCGTCACACGGGCCCTTTCAGTTCAGTGTGTACAACGATGGTGTAGCTTGGTATGTGCAGTGATAGAGATATGATGAGTTAATTAAATTCTTACAATCTCAGTAGTTTAAAACAACAGATTTCCTTCTTGCCCCTAAAACACACCTATCACTAGCTTATAGGAAGTAGCCATACCCAAGGACCAGGGCTGATGAAGCAGCTACCATCTCAGAAGTTGCTAGTTGCCTTTTTGGACAAAGCTTGTAGCCAGGAGCACATACTCTGAAACCTTCTACCTAGACATGACACATCTCACATTTTATTGACCAATGCCAATGACCTGACCACATCTAACTTGTGTTTGGGGACATCATATGGACCTATCATATGTTGGCAAGAAGAGAATGGGATTGTTATGAACAGCCCTATGACTAGCAGAGGGAGCCACAGAAGGGTGTTATGCAGAGATAATATCCTGAGATTTGTGTAGAACAGCAGTTCTCAACCTGTGGGTCGCAACCCCTTTGGGGGTCAAACGACCCTTTCACAGGGGTTGCCTAAGACCATCCTGCGTATCAGATATTTACATTATAATTCATAATAGTAGCAAAATTACAGTTATGAAGTAGCAATGAAAATAATTTTATGGTTAGGGTCACTACAACATGAGGAACTGTATTAGAGGGTTGCAACATTAGGAAGGTTGAGAACCACTGGTGTAGAACGATCTCTTTGGCTGCAGAATAGGTTGTGAGGCCAGGCAGGGAATTTGTCAACACTCATTGTGTTACCCATTTTGGTCACAACATAGTTTTGTGTCTTTATTTAAATATCAAGGCTCATTCTCTTTGAAGCAGTCTCCAAAGTTAGTTCTCATCTCTGGCTCACTTTAGTCACAGAGGAGCAAAGCAGTTGATCTCAGGTGATTTAGAACATGAACTCAAATATAGTTTGATTATTTGTATGCCTTGTGGATTTCCTCTGGCAGGTTTTACAGATTCTGTGCAGGAATCTTCACTTCACCCAAGTGCCTGGCTCTAAGGCAGACAAACTCATTTGAATAAGAAACAAAGACAAATATAATTAGGGAGTTAAAGCAGCCACCAAACAATGAACAACAAAGTTAAACAGAGCCTTTTGCTTTGAATTATCTGCAGGACTGCTTTTCTCTGTTTCTATGGATAATGGAGAGTTTTTGACACACTGAAAACCTTTGCTCTGACAGATTTACTGTTAAAGTCTCCATTTTTAGGACAAAAATGAGGGAAGAAATTTACTGAAGGGAAGTTTCTTCAGGAATTGGGAGAGAGGGAAGAGATTTACCATACCACAGCCAATTAACATGTTCCAGCCCATCTTGTAGCCAACCCCTGCTATGAATGCACACAGCACTCTGAGGCCTCTTTAGCCTGATTAGGCAGGATCTCCTCTCTGGCTGCAGGGTGAGGGAAGGGAAATCCTATGGTTGCTATATCAGATTGCCTGGGCACCTGTGCATTATAAACACAGCTTGGTGCCTTTGTTAACCAGGAGGCTTACAGGTTTGTTATTAAAAGAAACTTTGTGCAAAGCAGGATGTCAGCATCCTGAGCAGGGGGAAAGGATGGAATTACAGACTTCTTTTTCTGGCCTAGCTGATGGATGTTGCTGCCAAGAAACAGATGGATGCCTGTAGCTACTGCTAGAGCCCAGTGACTATAGGAATGATCACTTACTTAGGGGCAGTAGGAATGTGGGCTATTCACTGAGGTGTTTCACTTCTTGGAAGTTATACACACATATACATACCCCTACCAGCACTGCGCATAAATGTAAATGTAGCATCCTTTGTTTTAAGCTACAGATGAATTTTTTGGTATTGAATCTTGTCTTACCACTGAAATAGTCCGGTGATGCCTTATGTTTCAGGGAGGTCACAGATCCCTTTGAAATCTAGTGAAGGTTGTGGGTCCAGAGAAATAGATGTGTGAACAAAATTTTTTCAGGCAGTTTCAGGAAATTCAGGGGAATCCTAAAGCCTATCAACCAACCTCCCCAATTTAGGATCCTAAGAACCTAACTTCTTTATTCACTCACTCATCAAATAATTAAAGATCACACATTGTGCTGGATGTTGATCATATAGTGGTGAACAAAACAGAGATGATCATATCCCATGGAGAGTCCACTGGAGAGACATGCTAAATATATGCTCTCACAAATAAATATATAATTACAAACCAATAAGTCTGATGTTGGAGAGTAAGGAATGGTGTGACAGAGTGTAGTAAAAGGGTCCAATTTAGAAGGGTGTGTCAAGTATATTTTCTCAGTCAATGATCAGCATTGATTTAAGGCTCATTGTTCATTCATTGACAGTAATTAATGGCCTGTGAATTTACTATGTACCAAAGAATTTAAAGTTTAAAGAAGTCCTAGGTATATTGTTTTGTAAATGAAAATGACTTACCTGTTAAGTTTTGTTTTCATGTGTCATGTGTTTATACACTGTTTAAAAACCCAACTCCAGCTACATGACCATTACTGAGTATTATTAATAGTTTGCAAGAGCTGCCGTAACAATACCACAGACTGGGTAGCTTAATCACCAGAAATTTATTTGCTTACAGGTCTGGAGGCTTGAAATCCAAAATCAAGGTACTGGTAGGTCTAGTTTCTCTTGAGGCCCCCTCCTTGGTTTATGCTCAGCTACCTTCTCTCTGTCTTCTTTCATGAACTTTTCTTGGGTGGCATTCAGCCCTCGTATCTCTCCGTAATCTGCTCCTTTTATATGGACACCAATCAGAGTGGATTAGCTTCCATTCTAGTGGCCTCATTTGAACTTAATCACCTCTTTATTTATTTTGTAGAGACAGAGTCTCACTTTATTGCCCTTGGTAGAGTGCCATGGCGTCACACAGCTCACAGCAACCTCCAACTCCTGGACTTAGGCGATTCTCTTGCCTCAGCCTCCCCAGTAGCTGGGACTACAGGCGCCCGCCACAGTGCCTGGCTATTTTTCTGTTTTTGCAGTTCACCGAGGCTGGGTTTGAACCCGCCACCTTTGGAATATTGGGCCGGCACCCATAATCACCTCTTTAAAGACTCTATCTTCGAATGCAGTCACATTCTGAGGTATTGGGGGTTAAGGCATGGGCTTGGACTTTAAATATGGGAGAGGATACAATTCAGTTTGTGTCACAAAGAATTAGTTGCATATCATCAAATCATGGAAGTAAAATCGAATTTCCTAAATTTTATCTGTGAATTGGTACCAATAGAGGCCATCAAATACTAATATACCAAGAGTGTGGAAGTGATAGCCTGCTCTGAAAGGAAAAATTTTAAATTGGTTAATCTTTGATTTACCAAATCATTTGGTCATACATTGTTTTTTAGAATTCCCCTTGGGTAATTCCATCCTCCTGACCTTCAATAATAATACCAATAACAACAACAACCCACCTCCTAAACCCAGTAGGAAAATATTCTCTGGCTTCTTGCAGTGCCTCAGAGAGCCAGGTTTCCTGAGTTCTCCGGGGCCCTCCATTTTCTTAGTTCTGCCTTGTGTGATGGAAGCCTTTCTGATAAATTCTCCTTCCCCTGAGTGTGGCCGCCTTCTCTATTGTGAGTGTGGGGGGTGTGGGCAGATGGAAGTGAAAGCGGGTTGTAATATGCACAGAACCGTCTCAGAGCCATCTATATTCTGGCTCTTCATGAGATACTCACAGGAGTACACACAAACATAACCCAGCCATATTTACAATTTTAATTAGCTAGTTCTTTGGGGGAAAAAAATTGCTAATGGCTTCTGTCTGGAGTTTTAAAATATGTAATGTTCATTTTCTATTATTATGACTATTCACCATAGTGATAACAACATGCTTCTGGGCTACAGGAGTCCTCTCCGCAGCAGCATTGCATGATAGCTGCTTTAATCCTATTAATTTGCTCACTGGAGGCAGATACTGCCACTTGACAGTGTGCAAATCAGACCAATTGCCCCCAAAACTATGGTGTTCTCTCTTTGTTTTGAGGGAAAGTTACTGTTTAGAAAACTGTATTTTTCCTCTGCTCTCACACCACAATCATCAACACAGAAGATTTCTGTGACCAAATGTCAGGGAGCAGGTTTCTCCCCACTAGCAAACAAGCAATCATTTCTACATCTGACACCAGCTGGGTGTCCTCCAATTCAATTCTGATACTATCTACCTGGAAATAGATCCCACAGGTTGAGGGCTCAGTCCCCAAGATTGTCCCCCTTCAGGTACCAGTTGTAAGTCCAGACCTCTGGAACTTGTGACAGGCTTGGAATTAGAGTTCCCACAAACGCCTCTTTGGGTCTAATAAAGTAGCTCACAACTCAGGGAAACATGTCTACTTGTTTATTATGAAGGATTTTACAAAGGATATGATGAAGAAATGCATATATGGGGGAAAGGGTGTGGAACTTCTGTCCCCTCTTCAGGTGCGCCACCCTCCAGCTATCCAGAAGCTTCCTGAATTCAGTCCTCCTGGGTTTTTATGGAAGCTTCATTATGTCCACTTTCCTTCCTCCAAGGTATATAGTGGGCCCCTCTCTGTAATGAGAATCTTAGGACCCACAATTAGAAAGGCAGAGGAACATAAGATTCCAGGAGAAAGGACAGGAGAAGTACAGAGAGATTCTGTTTCCTAAGGCCTGTTTCTGAGGCCTAAACCAAACAACATTATTAGAAAAGACTGTAACAGGGCCTTTAAAAATTATGAGCATGGAAACATGTATAAAACCTATACACACGCACACAAACACACATGCATACATACTGTAACATCACAGTAACAGATAATAGCACCAAGGAAAGGTCAGATCTGGTGCAAGAGAAATAAAGATTCCGAAGCAGGTGGTCTCATGATTCTATCTGAGAAACCTTGTCCAGAGGCCTCTGTCATCTTTTTCTTAGCATCCCCAAACTGTTGCTTTACGGCACTTTCCCACCTCTAAATGAACAGCACTTCCTATAAGAACAGAATTTCTAGATTTTGGTGTAAACATGTACCTGTGTGCTCATGCACACATGCGCGCGCGCGCACACACACACACACACACACACACACACACACACTCTTGCTATTGTAATGTTTAAGTAGCCAAAGTTTGGTCCTTCCATAACTGCAAAGCCTCTTAGTAGATACAGAATCTGTTGTAAAAAAGAAGAAGAAGAGATCAGTTTTATCTAGTATGCATTAGTCTTTTTAGCATAATTTTTCCCCAAAAAATCATGTAGAGAACTTGCTAAAAATGCAGATTTCTCTTTGACTTCTACCCCAGTTTTAGAAAAATCATAATCTCTGGGAGTTGGATCCTAGGAATCTGCATTCTAAGTGAGTTCCCCAGGTGATTTATATACACATTAAAGTTAAAGAACTGTTGTTTTGTGAAGATTTATATGCATAAAATAGTATCTAAAGCATCACAAGTTATGAAGGACCGTCCACTATGAGCATGACAGCACAAAGAGCTCTACAGACCTGTTTTCCATTGAAACTAATGAAAATTATTTTAAACCATCCATGTAGTCTCTGAAAATACAGCATATGTGCATACAGCAAATAAAAAACATTTATTGAAGAAAATCTAAAACTCCATAAGAACAGTGGTATTTGAATCAAGACCCACATGCTCTCTTCCTTTCCCCTCCCAGCTGAGCTCCACTCTACGCTGCTGCAACCAAGAATACAGGGTCCCTGTCCTTCTGAGCTCCCAGTTGGAGGACTATCTTCCTAGATGGAACATTTCTTATCCTGCCCCCAAGCTACTAAGCTAAGTTCTGAGAGAGTATGGCCTACAGGTGGGGATTCCCTTTTTCTGCCTGTTCCTCACTCATGGAACAGCATCTTTACCACGGTGGTGCAATGCCCCATTGCTCTGAGGCACAAGTTCCATGCTGGGGAAGGCAAACCAAGAAGAACTGAGGTCCCACTCCACTGAGTGTTTGGCTTCTAAAATAGGAATGTCACTCAGGAAAGCACATCATTGTCCCCAACTCTGTTCTATAGCCATGGCTGAGATTTTGGTTCTGCATAAGAAACAAACTATAGAAAGAGAACTCCAAATCTTTCACCAGAGGAGCTGATTTCATTCACAACAGAGAGTGAAAATTCAAGTTACTTTCAAAAATGCGCTTAGGGAAGTTCTGATGAAAGGCAATTAGAAGAAGATTGGTGGATTCATTAAAGATATAGGCTAAACTTTAGGCCAGCTAGTTTGCCAGAGAGAACCAGGGAAAGGGACCTGCTTGGTCTAGGAAAAAGTCTCAAGCCCTGACTTCAGAAACTATCCCTTTAAAGGGTCTCTAATGTGATTTGCTAAGACTTAGAACAATTTATGCCCCAATAGAACAATCAGCTGGAAATTAGTAGAATCTAAATAACTTCTGGTATGGCCATAGAAAGAGAAAGTTAAAGAGACCTCTGCCAGAGCCACTGTCATTCCTGGATGCTTGTAGGCGTACCCAAGGCTGCACCTCCCCCAAGGAGCAACATCAGAGCTTCCTACTGTGGGAGTGGGTAGGAAACACTAAAATAATTAGTCATTACACAAATAAGCAAACAAATAACAGTAGCAACTCCCAGAAGTAGAGGACCAGTACCCAGAATTACTACAACATATTATCTAAAAATATCTAATTTTCAACAAAAGAATCCCAACACATGTAAATAGGAACAGGAAAGTATGACCAGGAAAAATAAAAGATAGAAAGCACATATCAGACAGGTGAAACTTACTAAATGCAGAACACAAATGTTTTCACATAATAAACGAGAAAATCCCATGAAGGTTATGTCGAACGGTTGGATGAAAATATTTCAGATTGTATATGAAGCCTGCACACTGTACCCCTTGATTGCACTAAAGTACACAGCTATGATTTAATAAAAAAAAAAAAAGGAAAGCACATATCAGGAAAAAAAAGTCAACTGAACTGCCTGTGAGAGCAAGCAGATGTTGAGTTTGACAAATACTTCAAATTTGCTATGATAAATATATTCATAAAAACAGAAGGAAACCATGATTGAAGAAAAAAAGAACATATGATATCAATGTCCCATCAGAGAATATTAGTAAAAAGATGGAAATTATTAAAAAATGGATTAAAAAAAGGAAATTTAGAGCTATAAAATATCAACCACAGAAAGTAAGGAAAGAGACTAAAGATTCTATAGGAGTAACATTTTATGTTTCACTGGAATTAAGTTGTTATATAGTAGAAGCTGATTGTGAGGAGTTAACGTATATATGGTAAGTCCTAGAATAATAGATAAGAAAATGACTCTAAAAATATAGTGAAAAATCAATAAAGATATTCAAATGCTACATTAGAAATTATGGAAAAGAAAGCAGTATGAGAATTGTAAAGGTATAAACAACAGCATGTAACATACGGAAAAAAGTAAAATGGCAGATGTAAATCAAACAATAATGACACTGAACATGAAAGAGTTAAACAATACAATTGAAGGTAGAGGTTGTCAGATTGGATCTTAAAAACAGGATCCAACTGTATGCTGTCTATAGGAAGCAAACTTAAGATTCAAAGATACGAACAGACTGAAAGTAAAAGGATATAAATAGATGGGTCATGAAAACAGCAACCACGAAAAAGCTGGAATGGCTATGCTAATAACAGGTAGACTTTAAAAAAATGTTACTAGAAATTAAGAGGGACATTTTTAATGATAAAAGAGTCACTCTGTCAAGAAGATGTAATGATTGTAAATATATATATACCTTTCAAGAGTACCAAAACAAAAAAAGGCAAAAGCTGACAGAAATAAAGGGAGGAATATAGTCCAACCATAATAGAGATGTTTATACCCCATTTTGAATAATGAATAGAAGTAATTAGCTCAGTGAGAAAACAGAAGACTTGAACAAAGAAACAGAAGTCTCTACTAACCTAGATTAACCTGAAAGATATCAATAGAGCATTCCACCCCCCAATAGTAGACTCTACTTTCTTCTCAAGAGCATAATAAGCCAAAATAAATTTTCACGAGTCAGCACAAAGAGTAAACAAACCAGAGTGGGAATGGTGGGGGAATATTTTCATCATACAAGGTTGAGGGGAAGTAATAGTACATGGGGTGAAGATTAACTTTACAGAGAGAAAGCTATGTATTTTCTGGCAGAGGGATCAAAGAGAAAGGACTATCATTTTAAGAAAGAAGGTGAAAGGAGGTTCCTTGAATGTACCTCCTGGGCTGTGGGGGGTCTTGCCACTTCACCAACCACACTCCATAATAGATCATATGCTAGGCCAAAAAATACATGAATAAATAAAAAGGATAGAAATAATATATTCTGTGACCATGTGCAATGAAATTAGAAGTCAATAACAGAAAGAATTTCAAAATATGTAGACATTAGTAACACTCCTAAATATCCAGTGGCTTGGAGAGAAAAATGGGAAATGCTTTGAGATGAACAAAAATGAAGACATCCTGTACTAAACCTTACAGGATGTAGCTAAAACAGTCCTTGGAGAAAAAATTATAGTTGTAAATGTATTTAAAAAAATGGATAGCAGACAAAACCTAGACCCAGCAGAAGTAACTAAATAATATTCAAGTGGAAATTAAGGAACTGGGGAACAGAAAAACAATAGAGAATTCAGTGAAAATACAAGCTGATTTGTTAAAAACATCAACAAAATTGGTAAATGTTTAGCTGTTATGGCCAAGAAAAAACTTACTAGACTCAGAAATGAAAGAAGGGGCATTACTATTGACCTTTTAGAAATTAAAAATATTATAAAGGAATACTATAAATAATTGTAAGTCAATAAATTAGATCACTTAGATGGAATGGACAAATTCCTAGAAAGATATACACAGTTGATTCTGATTCAAGAAAAAAAAAATGGATAATCTGAATAGACCTATAACAAATAAAGAGACTGAATTAGTAATCAAAGAAATACTCTCAAAAAAAAGTCCAGGCCAAGATGGCTTCGCCATTGAATTCTGCCAAACATTTAAGGAAGAATTAATACTAATTCTTTGCAAGCTTTTACAAAGACTAGAAGAGGAGAGAACACATTTTAGCTCATCCTAAGATGCCAATATTACCCTGATACCCTCCCTGATAGCCTGATATAAAGCCATCATGCCAAAAAAGAAAACTATAGCACAATACACAATTGCAAAGATGTGGAAGAAATCCAAGTGCCCCTCAATTTATGAATGGATCATAAAATGTGGTATATGTATACCATGAAATACTATGCAGCCATTTAAAAAAAGATGGCAGTCTAGAATCTTTTGTAACAACCTAATTGCATTGGAGACCATTCTCCTAAGTCAAATTTTTACAAGAATGGAAGAACGTATACCACATGTACTCAGTACTAATTTGGAACTAATTGATCAGCACAGTTGTGTGTGTATGAAAGCAAAATTCAGGAAAATTCAAGAGGGTGGGAGGTGGAGAGATAGGGCTGGGTAAATTCCTACTCAGTGGGTACATTGTACACTTTCTGGGTAAAGAGGCACAACTATAACTTTGATTTAAAATATGCAGAAGCAAACTATGTGACCAAGATGTGTGTACTCCCATACTGTTCTGAAGTAATTAATTAAAAAAACAGAAAACTATAGACTGGTATCTTTTATAAATATGGATGCAAAAACTCCACCAAATACTGTCATATTATATCCAACAACATGTAGAGTTATATGTTATCATTAAGTGGGAATCATCCTAGAATTGTGTGTTTGGTTTAACATCTATAGAATAAAACCCCCAAACCACATGCTTATCTCAGTAGAACCAGAAGAAACACTGGACAAAATCCAACACTAATTAATAATAAAATCACTCAACAAACTATGAATAGAAGAGAAATTCCTCAAATGGATAGAGGGCCATCTAGGAAAAACTCACAGCTAACGTTATACTTAATGGTGAAAGACTGGCTAAGATTACTCTTGCCACTTCTATTCAGTATTGGAACATCTATTGAGGATAATTATTCAGGAAAAAGAAATAAGAGGCATCCAAATTAGAAAGAAATAAGTAAAACTGTCTCTATTAACAGGTGTCACAATCTTGTATATGGAAAATCCAGTAAAAAAACTGTTAGAACTAATGAGTTCAGCAAGGTTGCAGGATACAAAATCAATATACAAAAATCAATTGTATTCTCACATACTGACAATGGGCAATATGAAAATGAAATTCACATTTATAATACATAAAGAATAAAATAGCTGGGAATAAATTTAATAAATGAAGTATAAAATTTATATTCTGAAAATACTGTTGAAAGAAATTAAAGGTATATGTAAATGAAAAAAACATTTCGTATTCATTGACTAGAAGATTTAATGTTAAGATGGCAGTACTTCCCAAATTAATTTACAAATTCAGTATATCTCTGTCAGAATCCTAGCTACCTTCATTGTAGAAGTTTACAAGCTGATGCTAAAATTAATATGGAATTTCAAGGACCCAGAACAGCCAAAATAATCTTGGTAAAGATCAAAGCTGGAAGAATCACACTGTTCAATTTTAATGCTTACTACAATTTTAATGCATAATGACAGACATATAGATCAGTGGGATAGAATTAAGAGTCCATAAATAAAGCCATGTGTCTATGGTCAACTGATTTTTGACAACAGTGCCAATACCACTCAATGTGGCAAGAACTGTCTTTTCAACAAATGGTGCTGGGACAACTAGAGAGTCACATGTAAAAGAATGATGTGGGATCCTTACCTTACCTTACATCTAAAAATAGATAAATTTGATTTCATAAAAATTAAAAACTTTCATGCATCAAAAGATACAATTAAGAAAGTACAAAGACGAATCACAAAATCAGAAAATATTTGCAAATTACCTAATAAGGAACTTATATCTGAAATATATAAAGAATTCTTACAACTCAATAATAAAAAGACATAACTCAATCAAAGTGGACAAAGGATCTAAGTAGACATTTCCTCAAAGAAGATATACAAGTGGTCAATATGCACATGAAAAGATGCTTGACATCGTTAGTCATCAGAGAAATGTAAATCAAATCCACAATGAGATACCACTTTGCACCTACTGAGATGACTACATTCAAAATTTCTGATAATAACAAATGTTGGCAAGGACATGGAATAGTCAGAGTCCTCATACATGGATGACAGGAGTGTAAAATGGTGTGACCTCATTGTAATATAGTCTGTCAGTTCCTCAGTTAACTATGGAGTTGCTGTATGACCTAGTGATTCTACTCCTAGGTATGTACTCAAGAGATATGAAAACATTTTGTCCACAGAAAATATCTATATCTTGTGTAAAAATGTTTATAGTAACATTATTCATAATAGCCAAAAGATGGGAACAACCTGAATGTCCATCAACTGATGGTGAACAAAATATGATATATACATATTATGAAATATTTATTTGGCCATAACAAGGAATGAAATGCTGCTGTGTGCTACAACATGGATGAACTCTGAAAACATTTTGCCAGTTAAAGAAGGCAGTCGGCAACTACCACCTGTCATATGGTTCCATTCATATGAAAAGTTCAGAATATGTAAACCTTTAGAGACAGAAAGTAGTGGTTGTCTGTAGCTGGGATGGGAGGGGGAGATAAGGGAGTATACTAGGTACTAATAAAACCACTGAATTACATACTTTAAATGAAAAACTGCTTTTAAAAAATGTAACAAAGCCTCAATGAATCCCCGACCAAAAAAAAAAAAAATGTAACAAAGAAGAAAAGTGGAGAGTGAGGGTTTGTAAGTGGGTTCTAACTCGCTTTAAGATATAACCTTTCTTAAACATTAAAGAGAATAGCCATGATGGAGCATGAACATCAACCCTGATGGTGTTGGTAAAGCTGAGGTAGGTCATTGTGTGTGCACCTCTCGGCAGTCACTCATTTGTGCGTTCAACTAAATTTTGGTGTTAATATTTTCTGTGCCCTTTACCAAATCCTGAGAACAGCAAGAGTCCCAAGATACAAACCTGTGTTCAAAGAGCTTAAGATTTAGCTATCTTCAAATTCATGTGCCTAATGCAGAGAATTTTGCCATTCAAATTAAGCTCCTAAGACCAGAGCTTTATCTGCTTCATTCATAGCTGTATCCCCAGAACCTGTAACAATGCCTGGTACCTAGTAAGTGCTTAATAAATATTTATTGAATAAATAAGGATATTAAGCATGCTGGAGCATCTGCCCACCAACCTTGAACAGAATTTGGATAGCAAGGATACAGAACTGGCAAAGGTAGGCCTTGACTTTTTAAGGAGCTGGATAAGGTGGGACTCCAACAGAACCTGAACTACCACTAAGAAGGTGAATGAGAGCACTTGTTTCCATAAGGGGATGGTCCTGGGAGCTGGGATGTGGATTAGGTCCCCAGGTGACACACAGTAGCATCCAGGAACTGCTAATCTGGATGACCTTTCAAGTTCTCCCTAACTCCAAATATGTTTGTTTGAGATCGTAATTCAAAAGAAGGAAGTAAATAAAGCCCCTAATAAGCACCCCTCTCTCGCAAGAGTGATTGCGATCCACTGATTGCTGTTAACACTGGGGTTCCTGAGGCAGCCTTTTTAGGGAAACCTGTGATCTCAAAATGCTGCATGTATCCCCAGATAGACCTGTTCTTACTAATCAACTTGAACAGGATTCCGTGTTTGTATCTCTGCAGCCTGGTGGGTAGGACTTTCCTTTTCTTCCAACTCAGTAGGAGGATTCAATTTTATTTTCTGATCTGCTCAGGATCTATTTATGACCCTTGCTTTTGCCACCATTGTCAACATTAAACTAGCCCCAAAGGAGAGAGGTGTGTGCTTTGAAGTCAGCTCTACTGAGGCTAGTGCAAGTGTCAAGGCAGCAGTCTTTCACTCTGGCAACCCACTGGAGTCACCTGGAAAGCTTTTAAAAAATACCACATGTGGGCCCCACTGCCTTAAACTGTGATTTAGCTGTATTGTGGTAGGACCCAAAAAATCCTTATAGGGTTGAAAACCAGGTTGAGAATCACCACCAGTGAAGGAAGTAAGCCAATTGACATTAGCTCTGGGGTCAAACTCTAAAGTTACTGAGTCATTAGCCTGTGGAGTTAGGAGTAGAGGACTTTCTTCTCGAGTTGGGAGTATCCAGGGAGAAAGAAGGCCTGTCTTTTATTCTCCTTGCTCCCCACCCCAAATCTCCAGATGCCCCATTTGCCTTTACTCACTGTCTCTCATCACCCATATTTGGGGATTGGCTCCTTTTCACAGAGGGAAGTCCCTTGACTTTGGCAGATTTCTCAGCATTTCTCTACTGCACAATGCTGGCTCCCCTTACCTGCTGCCCAGTCACCTGGCCTAGGTCCTTTCCGCAAGGCTCTCTGAGCTGTCCCACGGGGCGTGGCTGATGCATGGTTGGAGCTGACCAACCCAGCCATTTTTCTTGGGCACTCATGCTCTGAAGGTCCCAGAGTTCCCTCCTCTTTCACTCCCGGTTTGCTGCTGATAGTCCTAGTACCTTCATTTCTGGCTTCAGTCCGTTGCTGTCTGGGGCCCTCTGTCAAAATGTAGCTTTTCCCCCAGCTTATTTGCTATGCCCTTGGTGTTTGTCCCCTGAACCTCATAGTTCAGTTTATCTACAAATTACACATATGAGGTCAGACAATTCAGTTTACAAACTCATCCTAGAGAAAGTGCTACATATCTCATTGCTGAATATCACGGTGGTCACTTTCGAGGTACTATCCTTGGGAACCTATGCATGGGCACCAGCACATAGTCCACCCTTCAAAGCCATTTTGGAACTCATTTTCTGGAATGACGATCAGAGCTGTCATTGTATGAGGTCTGACAGTTAAGTTTGCAAACTCATCCTAGACAAAATACTATGTATCTCACTGCTAAATATCATTATGGTCACCAGGTGGCCCAGGGGAGTACTTCAAGGGTGACTATAGCAATGAGGTACAAGAAGCACTTTTTCTAGGATGAATTTGCCAACTTGATTGTCCAACCTCTTACTCATCTGCAGGCAATGCCTCTCTATCTGGTCTGCAGCTGCCAGGCAGTTAATTTGTCTGAAATTCAGCCAAAGCTGACTTAAGCCTTTCTTTGAGGTCTCCTGGAGTTGAATGAAAGGCATGAAATGGTCTGTGAAACATAGTGTATCAGATGAGATAATGTACATAAAAAGTCTTACACTGTACAGTGGGGCACAAATGTGAACATTTGATGATAAAAAGCAACAGCAATATTGTTTACCCCACTTTTGGATGTGGGTTGTAGATGGCCAGGAGCACCAGGTGAGGGACAGAGACTGAAGAAGGACATCACAGACAAGATGTTTGCAGGCCAGGAAATCCAAGAGGTGTAAGAGGTCAGGACCAGGTCATTAGATGGGAAAGGAGCAGTATAAAAAAAGCAGAGGTCAGAGTTCATCACATAGCCAGAGGCCTGGACGTAAGGAAGAATCAAGGAGTTTCCTCTAGCAAGTCCTTTCAGCTCTATCCCCAAAAGATATCCAGAATCTGGCCTCGTGTCACCTCCTCCACTGTTACCACCCTAGTCCAAGCTGCCATAGCTCCTACCTGGAATGATGAGTAGCTCCTATCTGGTCTGTCTTATTCCATTCTCAACACAACAGCCTGCCAAAAGGAGAGCTACATGACGTTATGTCACTTCTCTGCTAAGATGCTTAATGTCTTCCCATCCTTCATAGGATGAAAGCCCGGGTCCTTCTCACTTCTCAGCCTCCACAATCAACTTAATCTTCCCCTGTCACCCTGGGCTTCTTGCTGTTTCCTGACCCACCAAGGTCATTCCTGCCTCACGGCCTTTGCCCCTGCTCCCCCTCTACCTGGAACCACCTCCTCTAATGCAGCTACATGACTCACCGTCTCATTTCATCCAAAGTCAAGGACAGGTGTCACTTCCAGAAGCCCTTCCCAACCCCATCACACTCTCTCCTTTTCCCAGCTGTATTTTATATAGCACCAAAATAAATACATATTAAATACTTATTAGTTGATTTTTTTTTTATTTATTAGTTTATTATCTGACTCTTCTACTATAATGTTAAGTTCCGTGAGCACAGGAATTTTTTCTCCCTTGTTTGTTACTTGTACAATGCCTTTCAGATGAATAAATGTATAGGATGAAAGTTAAGACTCCATCAAGAAGTCCAGATATTGATTAAGGGAGCAAAATGTTGCCTTAATCTTGAGCTTTCTTGTGGTTCTGTAGGGACAAAATGCTGTTCCCTAGGGTGACTGTCCTCAGGTTTGCTGGTGGAGATTATTGCTTCAAGCAGGGAGAGAACAAGAGTAGGTTGCCAGGCTCATGCCTGTTCTGGAGCTTCGCTAATTTGGGAATTACAAGGGCAAGTCAAGGATCCAATGGGGAAGCTTTACGAATGAAAACATTTTTATTAAATTCTCTCTCCAGGGACTCTTTTTCTCTGGGATATGATTTTTAGACTCTTTGGGAAAAATTTCTCTTCATCATTTCCCCTCTCCCTTGGGGTACTTCTTGGGCAAGCCCAATTGCTTTTAAATGTAGGGCAAGGTAAAAAACATCATGATGGGTAAGAGCTTGGGTATTAGGCCTAACAGGAGCTCTATATTTTCTTTCTAGCTGTGTGACCTTTGGCAAGTTTTTTAAATTTCTCAGAGCCTTCCCACCTCATCTGCAAACAGAGCATTATGACTGTGCCCTTGCCAGGGATGGTTAGGGATGAAATATGGTCATGCATTTTAGGCACGACATTTGGCTCAATGTTATGTTTGGCAAATGTTCAGTTATTCTCCTTGTCAGGGCCAGGAGTGCTAGATGAAATAATTCTTGTTTGGGACAGCTCCTCAAAGTTCCTACCTACAGAACTTCTAGAAGGTTAATGTGCATACTTATGGGGGTAGGAGGATAATCTTATTAAAATGCAGATTTTGTTTCAGAAGATTGGGGAGGGACCTGAAATTCTGATTTTCTAACCAGCTCACAGGTGATGCTGGTACCACAGACCAAACACTGAGTAACCAGGCCCTATAAAAGAAACAGCTAGGGGATAAACTACTAATGAATATATTTTCCTGATGTCTTATATCCTCTGATTTTAACCTTTAAGCAACCTAAAATTGCTGCATCTTAACCAAAAGAGCTGCATTGTTTTCAACCACTTTCCTTGCTGGTGTCCCTGAATCTGATTCCAGCTGTACCCACCCTTTCCTACCCTTTCAGTTCAAAGATGCCTCACAGAGATTCTCACCCCTCCAGGGAGTTTCTGTTTTACTCAAAGCTGAGGAAGGAGAGGGAGAGAGAGAATTCTTAAACCTGTTCCTGGGTTTTATTTCCTGTGGCCCTTGGACATATGGCCAGAGGCTTGTTTTCATGGCTGCTTAATGGTTTGTAAAGCAATTGCTGGAGGAAACATTGCTATAGCAAGCCAGGACAGAGGAGCAGAAGGACTCATGAGCCAATGTTATCTTTGCTAAGCACCAGGGCTATTCCTGAACCTTTTCTCTCTCCACTTGACAGTGACAGATGGTTTCCACATGGTTTGACCTACTGTTTGGCCAGACCTGATCAGATAGTCATCCATCAGCTGCCCCATTTTGCCCCCAAGAGGGTACCCTGTGGTTTATGGGAGGCAGAAATTGGATGTTTCCTTTAGAGCTCATCACATCATGTAGCTATTGTAGTATAGTTTTAAGCATGGACAGTTCTTATTCCAGATGTTACTATCCCGGTGTCCATATGTTTCGAGGTGGGATCAGCAGGTTTACATGGTATTGTTAAACTAATTAATCATAAACTAATGATTTAACAGTTTTAGGACTCCAAATGAGTTTGGTACTGGCAAGGAAGTAAGTAATACATATGGTATTATTAAGCAGGAGAAAGGAGATGAGTTTTTTCCATTGCTTTGGCCCAATCTCTTTATTTTCTTACTGATAATGAATGTACTCACAAACTCTCCAAAAACTGTATGGGGAATTCTGCAAATACTCCTCAGGCTCTCTGAGTGTGACAAAATAAAAACTTTAATTAATCTAAGCTGCAGTACACTAGGAAAAGATAGCAATAAACAGAGGGGTTGTGCAGAGTGGAATAAAAAGGCCTGGATTCTAATCCTATTCTTTCTTTTCCTTTATGACCTTGAATATTTCCCTTGATTGATTTAACAAACATTTTTAAGCACCTAGTGGGTAGATTCAAGAGATGTTTGGGTTTCTTTTTTTTTCCTGACAGTAAAATAAGATTATTACATAAACTTGGCTCCCAAAAATCTTAAATAAAGTGGTTTTATATTCTTTCCTTATAAAACCAGTATTTTTTCATTAAAACCCATCCAATTTCATAATATAGAAATTATATTCAATAATTTACTTAAAAAATTATTTTATCAAAGTGAAAAGAGATGGGAAAACTTGAGTAATTACAGCTTTGGTGGAGTGAAAACTGGCCAAATCTATTAAAAATACATTAAAATAATTTTGAAATTAAAACTAAAAATACCAAATCTAGCTTGTCATGTTGGTATGTGTAGCTATAATCCCAGCTCCTTGGGAGGTGGAGGTGAGAGGATTGCTTAAGGCCAGGAGTTTGAGTTTAGCCTGGGCAACATAGCAAGATGCCATCTCTAAAACATTTTTTAAACCCCAAATATATTAAAATTAAAAATACTGAGCAACCTCTAGCATTTTTTTATAGTACAGAAGAAAAATACTAGAAACAACTTTTGTCCCTCAATAAAAAGAATGAATTTACTAGAAGTAGCAGGTTAAACATCAATTTCCTAGCTCCAGTACACACAGTTATTTTGATCATTAACTTTAGGGAAGAGGGAGAGTCTCTTCTGTATAGTTTTAAAACATTTCCTTCTGATTATTAAAAAAATGTCAAAAAGTGTTTTTTTTGTTTGTTTGTTTTTAAATTTTTCCATATATAAAGAAATGAAGATGAGGAAAAGACCCTAAAGTCCCCACCATTGTGCCTGGTACAAAATAATCATTCAGTAACTGTTAACATTTGGGTGTGCATCCCTGGTATACATAATGTTTTCTCAGTTGAGGTAATATTGTTCATATATTTTGTATTAGCTTTTTTTATTTAATATTTTTATTTGACCTGATGATTTTGCTGAGTAACTTCTCCCTGGGTCAGTTGTTTGCATGGCCTTCCTTCCTTGACTTTTGGATTTGGAGAGTCAAGATCTTGAGAGCTTGTCAAGAGGACTGAGCTCTTTTAGGGAAAGTGTCCCATAAGTGGTGGTTATGCTTCACCTCCTTTGAGGACCTAACATCTCAACTTTTGTTTTCATAATAATGATTAAAAAGCATCTTTAACTGGAATGGGATTGATAACCCTGTGCATAGGACGCATTCCTTGCAAAGATGAAAGCATCTTTGATGCTTTCCTCTGCTTCTTTGGAGGTTGAGAAAAGTCATGTTGCCCTTAGACCACAAAGTGAAGGACTGCCCCATGCCCAGCATGGGGAGAGGATTCTGCCATCTTTTGTAATACAGTTGGACCAGTCCTCTTGTACAAGGAGAAGATGTTCTCACTTCTGGGTCTTTGGAAGTGGCTAAAACATGCCAATGTAGTGAAGGTGTCCCAAGAAGGCTACCCCTCTATTTTTCTAACTTAAGGTATGGAAGAACACTGTGATGAAAGAGCAAGGCTCAAAAAGTGAGTTACTGGCTGATTCTGAATCCCCTGATCTCTCTGGGTCAAGGAAAAGCTTGCGGGCCATTCAGGGTTCCTAGGGGGAGGCTCACACCTGTAATCCCAGCAATCTGGGAGGTTGAAGTGAGTGGATTGCCTGAACTCAGGAGTTCAAGGCCAGTCTGAGTAAGAGCAAGATTCAATCTCTACTAAAGTAGAAAAACAAGCTGAGCCCTATGGTGGGTGCCTGTTGTCCCAGCTACTCGGGAGGCTGAGGCAGGACGATCACTTGAGCCCAGGAATTTGAGGTTGGTGTGAACTATGATGCCTCGGCACTCTACCCAGGGCTACAGAGTAAGACTCTGGAGGGGGAACGAGGGAGGGAAAGGGGGTTGGGGTCCTCCCACTTAATGGGCACAAGGTAGGGCTATATGGCATACCTTTTAAGTGTGGGCATAACTACAAGATGGAATTCTACCTGTCAAATTCAAATATTGTAACCTAGTTGTTTGTATTCTCACATTGACCTGAAATAAAAAAAAAGAGAGAGAGAAAAGAAAAAGGTTCCTAGGGGGAGAGTATCTGCAAGGTATGTGGCATGTGGGGTGGTGGGCACCTATAGCAGGATACAGTAGGGAACATTGTTGTATGCTCCCTGTGAATTACAATGGGAATTTAGACTACTTATTTTGCCTCTTGTTGGAAAAATTGTTGGGTTTTCTTTTTCTTATACTTTTTACTAAAACTTTGATTTGGTTTACATTTAACTTGGGATGTTAATGCCAATTTGCTGAAGTAGAAAAGGGAAAAGGTGTGACATTCATTGTGCTATTGGTTATGTGCCAGGCACCTTGCTGGATGCTTTTATTTTCTCTAGTAACCCATGGAGATAGTTGCTGATTTAAGGTGGGAACCTGAGACCATAGAGTGTAAAGTTCACCCCTGCTTTTAGGAGCACAATAAATGGGATTCAAATAATATACACTCTTAGCAATGAGTTTCTCTTAGAATCAGCCCTCAACACAGAGCTTAAATTTGTCAAAACAATAGCTTGCATCAAATGACTATTTCTAGAAAAAGCAGTATCTTTTTTTTCTGAATATACGACATAAGAAATCTCATTTAAAGAGAACAATTTAGCTGAGTTTTTAAATAGAAAGCTATCATTATTTTGTAAGCAACTGTGCATGTTTTTGTAGCCAGGTTCAGAGTGCTAGCCCTTTTGGCAGAGCTGAAGACTTTCAAGAGTCTGCCCAGTAGTTCTCTCAGGTGAATGACTCTGCTTCATCATTTCACAGCAGGAGACAGGTCTGAGAAGAAGGGGCCCTCCATCCTGTGATCTCCAGCTAATGACTTTAGGAATGAAACAAGAAAAGAGAGAATTTTGTAGGTAACAAAATTGGGGCAGGGTGTCAAACTAGAGGGTTTTGGAGTTAGTGAGATTTCTCTGGAATTTAATTAATTTCCTGTTTGCACCCAAAATGGAAGGAGAAGCTTTAAGGGGAGGCAGGGTGGGGCGGATGATGGAACAGACCCTGTTGCCAGGCATGTTACATTCTGCAGGGTAGAATGTTTCTATCTCAGACATGTCATATTTTCAATAATGATAATAATAATAGTGCTGCCACATATATGGGGATTTAAATTTAATAAGGCAGTTTTGATGTAGGGATTCAAGAAGATACTCGTCAAGCCTGAATTATTAGTAAAATTATTACCTTTAGCCAGGGCAACTGGATGGTCTGGACAGCTCAGCCCAGCGGAAGGGGCTGAAGAGGAGAAGGGGAGAAGGGCAGCTGGTCCCTGGTCACCAGGAGGCTGAGAAACTCAGAGGGTCCAGCTCCAGCCTTGGTCCTAACACTACAGTGCAGTAAGCAGAGCCAGGAGGAGATACTGAGATGCATGAGCAGTACAGGCAGTACTGCAGGCTGTACTCCTGTTCTCCTGGAACTGACATTGCTTACTCAGAGATACAATGTTTGAGATCGTTGGTCAACTCCCTCCTTTTACAGGTGAGGAAACTGAGGCATGATACAGTCAAGTGACTTCTTAAGTGAGTGCTAGAGCTGGGACAAGAACTCAGGTCTCTTGACCCCTGGCCCAGTGACACTGAAGCCCTTGACTGACGGGTGGCTCTGCAGATAGAGAGGCATTTGAGCCCAGAGAAAGAGAATGGTAGAGCTAGGCAGATGGGAGACAGTGGAGAGACAGCTGGTAGGAAATGAAAAAGCTCCAAAGATCCAAATATCCATTTCTGCTGGACAAACATGACTCCCAAATGTTCCCTAACAGAGGTGTAAATAGTCACCCAGAAGAACTATACAGTTGATTGATCAAAGGCCATGAAATGTCATTTATGTTTAATGACTAAGCACTTCTGTTTATTCAGACTCTTAATCCAGCTCATCAACCTCATTCTTTCCTTTTAAATTGAGACCTTTTCTGCCATTCCTCCCTTTTCATTTGGTTTGTGGCTGTCCTTGTATTAAGGGACAATTGCAATTTAGGATCTATACACCCATTCTGTCAAGTTCTACAGTAAATGAAAATGAGGAAGAAGATGATGATGATGAACTTGGGCAATATGACTTGCCTGAAGTGTTTTGATATAATGAAAAGGGAAAAACAATGAGCAAATTCGTGAGTCAACATTATATTTATCCTTCTATTGTGAGGAATAGTGCCTCTATTTCTTTTGTGAAGCATAATCATTTGTTAGTTTTAGTAAGACATTTCTCTGCCCACTGATAAGGAAACATGAAAGCATTTATTGTGCTGGAATGTAAACTGTAAGCTGTGGTCTTTTTTGTTTATTTGATTTTAGTTTTAATCTATGATCACAGGCTTAAGGGTTGAAGGGTCCATGGAGGACTGCCAGCACCTCCACCCCATTCTGTGCAGGGAGCCCCTTCCCAGAATTCCTGCCAGTGGTTCAAAACTCTTCCCTCTGAGTACCCACGGGGAATTATTTCTGCCTCTGTGGAAGCACTTAATTCATTTTGCTTTAAATCATAGTTATTGGAGGACTTGTCTTAAGTCTCAACTGTGAGACCCCAGAATCAGTGGGTGATGGCCAGGAATCCTGTGTCATTCCTTTTTGATCTCCCACAGCCCCCAGCACAGAGCCTGGCCCACTCTTTGTAAATATTTGAGTGAATGACAAGGTGTTAACAGTCTCCAGAGGCAGTCACATTTGGATATCTCTAATAGCTAGAAAGTTCTTCCTAAAAGTAAGCAGAAATATGCCTCCCTGTGTTTCCTGGGACAGAGGAGAATGTAAACAAGTGGTGGTAACAAAGGGCTGGGTGTCCATGGCATGTTTTGGGGACAGTGTGATGCCTTGCTCTCATAGCTTTTCTTGCATTCTATCTGACCAAAGTGCATAAGATCTTTCTCTAGGACAGGAAAACCCAACAACCTACATAGGTCTAGATAGTGGGGGAGTGGGAGTGAATACCAGGATTTAAATACAGTTTGCAAGGACAATTCTATCAGAAGCTGTCAGCGTCCCACCCATATCCCCTTGGCCTGTCCTGGTGGTTGTCTACTGGTAATTCCTATGCAAATTGACAGGTTCCTGCATTTCTCTGCCATGGTTGTTGTGACATCAGAGTGTGCTTGGCCGATGTGGTGGTCAGGCTGAAAATGCCAGGGACTTACCCCAGGAGGGACCTTGAGCAATGGGCATTGGTGCATAAATAGCTCAGATTCCTCATCATTCAATGGGACAGCTCAGAGGTCTATTTTATAGAGTTTCTCAAGAAGTCTTAGTCCCAGTTGTTCACAGCACTAACCAACTAATTAACACATCCTTTATTCATTTTCCTCCTCTCCTTCACTACGCTTCCTGGGAACATGCCCAAATATACTCTCTACCCCATATCCTGTCTCAAAGTCTGCTTTGGGGGGAGAATCCAAACTAAGCCAATGTCGTGAATGGGAAATCTGAGGGACTCTGAATGTTATTTCCATAGAAGACAAAATTTGGAGTCAGCACATGGGTTTTTCCGCTTTTTCTCTTCTTTCCCTCTATTTCTTAGTGCAGAGTTGGTTTTTTTCTCTCAAGTCTATAGATAGAGTTTAATTTTAAGTAGAATTTGTGTCCTAACTCAGCAAACAGGGTTAATAATGATTCCTAAATCTTTGAAGGATAGTTATGTCACATAACAAGAGTCAGAAATATTCTAGCTCTATTAAGGAAATGCACTGTGTCAGAAAGGTCTCAGGCCAGACTATAAAAAGAGATGATGCCTGAGGGTCAATAGACATCAGGATGGATTTGTACTCAAGTATTTCACTTAACCTTCTAAACGTTCACAAAGACCTCTTAAATTAAAAGAGACCTTATCAGCCTGCCCGAGTTTGGGATGGAGTGGTGGAGGTTGGAGACAGCTAAGATGAATGGGACTGTAAGGGAAGTGGGAAAGGAAAATAAAGAACCTTCATTAAACCCACCAGTATTAATGAGCTATACCTCTGCTAAGACAACCAGAGAAAATGCTGTAGCTAAAGAATATTTATAATCATTCGAGAAGATTTGTAGCAAAGAATGAAGGTATGTGAGTAACCTGCCTCCCAAGTCCTCCTTTGAGCTGACATTGTGAGATTCAGAAAAGCTGCCTGTGGATGCCATAATGTTACTTGATTGTTTAGACACTTCAGACAATTCATAGGAGCTAATAGTTTAAAAGTACCATAATCACTGCTGTCTTATGTTTGTGGGGTTTTTTTTTCTTTTGTCTTATTTCTTCCTGGAGAGTTTTCTGTTGGCCTAGTAGGAAACAACACACAAGTTCATGAGTTTTTAGTTGGCAAGCAACAATAGGAATGAATGTAAACAAAACTTTAGATGAAAGTTGGCAACGGGGCCAAGAGAACTCCCACAAATGCCTTTTGGGGTCAGGTGGGAAAATGTTCCTAAATCAGGCAGAGATAAGAAAAGGATTCCATAGCATATACCTTTTGTTTTTAATGTGGAAAAATGTATAGCTTCACATGCTGTCTTTATTTAAATTGACTGATGGCTGATGCCTCAGCTCCTTTGGCAGGAGGAAGTAGATGAGAGGAAGGGAGGGGCAGGCATCTTTGCTAGGTGACAGGAAAGTGCAAAATCACTATGTCTTCTTTGCCCTCTTTGGTGAGTACTGCTGCCCTGTTGTAGGAGATAATAATGCCCTGGTACAGGTCTTTCCTGCACAGGAGAGATGTCTTTGCCTCCTTCAGCCTATGTCCTTGCTTTCCAAGAGTGCTCTTGGAAGTGCTATGCTGTCCCCCTAAAATGACCTCATGAGATGGTTGTGAGAATTACATAGGATGGTCCATGCAAAGTGATTACACTAATGTTCATTAATAGTTGGCACAAAATCTACGATGATTTCACATGATGAAAGGTCTCAGTTATTGTCCCTGCTACCTGCCAAAATTTTATGTCCTAAAGAAAGATCTCCCCTAGACCAAAAACAGAGATACTAGAATGGGCTATACCAGCTTCTTTCAAAGTTTTGTTTTGAGTAGGGCCCTTCTCCAAATATGCACCCCCCAAAAGTGCTCCATGGATGACTTTTCGACCTGCTCTACTAAGTACTCATTCTCCTTGGCTTCCCAGAATGCCTACGTCAACATCAACCGCATCATGTCTGTGGCTTCCCGCCTTTCTGAGGCCGGCCATTATGCCTCACAGCAAATCAAGCAGATCTCCACCCAGCTGGACCAGGAGTGGAAGAGCTTCGCTGCTGCCCTGGATGAGCGCAGCACCATCCTCGCCATGTCTGCTGTGTTCCACCAGAAGGCTGAGCAGGTGAGGCCTAGGGACCTAGGGCAACTGCTATTGATGAGAAGGTGAAAGGGCAGGGGGAGGGCAGGGTGGGAACTCTTCTACCAAGAGCCCCTATTGTCTCTCTGAAACACCAAAGACACTGCCAAATAGTTGCAAAAATAACCCATGTTCTGCCAGTTTCATGGTCCCTGTGTACACAAAGAAACACTGGTGAATGTTGGTGGTTTTGCTTGTCGTACAAATAAGAGGGGATTCAGACTTTGTCTACGTTGTGTTTGGTGATCGGCTGCTGGGTGCCTGTGCTGGCATGAGGGTGTGCGTTGACAGTTTGCTTAGTGTGGATTCTAATCCACAAATTTAAAGAAATTTAAAGGGCAAATTTAAAGAAATTAATTGATTAATTAATTAATTAAAGGGCAAATTTAAAGAAATCATTGAGTGCTGAGGGCATGAGGAAACGAATTCTACAGGAAGTATTCACCATGAATAATAATAAGGTGATAATAATATAATGAGTAAAAACAGTAATTACTTGTTGCTGTTTACTTACTAAGTAGCCAGACCTTACTAACCTATTTTACAGACAGGAGCCCTGCAACTCAGAGAGTGTAAAGAACTGCCTGAGATCCCATGATATGTCAGAGCCTGGCTGAACCAGCTCATGGAAAGCCAGTTAACTTTTTAAGAATTGTATGAGCTGGTTGTTAAACATAGCCATTACTTATAACTAACTTATATAAGTTTATAATGAATTCTGTTATGTTAAAAACAAATTTAAATACTTAAAACTCACCACTTCTGGTTATTTTACCATATTATTTTTTAAGGTTTTGAGATTATTATTATTTTTTTTATTAAATCATAGCTGTGTATATTAATGCAATCATGGGGTACAATGTGCTGATTTCATATACAATCTGAAATAGTTTCATCAAACTGGTTAACATAGCCTTCATGGCATTTTCTTAGTTATTGTGTTTTTGAGGTTATTTTTAGCTACTTTTTTCCTGTGGTAGAAATACCATACAGTTGTGTGCTACTAATAATCTCTTCCAAACTCCACATTTAGTGATATCACATTAGTAGATTAAACACACCATTATAGGAGTTTTATGGCATGCAAATTATTAAGAACTATAAACTAGGGCTTGACTTACTGTATTTTGGTTGTTTGGAGTCTTCAGAAAATTAGGAAGAAAATGTTTTTAAATGAAGATTAAAAAATAATATGTGTAGCTATTACACTGTGTATAGCACATGAAAATCAAGGAAATATTCTTCTAATATTAAAAAAAATTATTCAGCTAAGCAAACAAGTCACTCACATTATTGATGAACAAGTGGTATTCTGAAACTAGTCTTCAGGGTTCTTTCACTTTTGTCTTACTCTTTAATGTAAATGAAAATGTCAACCAGCATCTGTGCAAGAACTATACAAGTTTGTCCATTGTCAACCTATAGATACCAAAGTTTGACAAAAGCACCCTGAATCAACTTGCTATGTGAAATTTACAATAAAACGCACTGTGTATGTTATTATTCTTTGTAAATTATGTTATGCATCCTTTATATAAGTAAACTTTATAATGTACTTACTTGTAATTTATACATACATAAATAAACCTATATTCATATACACACATACACATACATGCTGGTTGTTAAACAATTACTAACACACCACTGCTAAACTCACACAGTCTATAGGCAGCTGGGGTTTCAAACCAGATGTATCTAACACTAAAGCCTTAAAGTCTGTTTTTTAACTTCTAAATTTCTTCCTTTGTATCAAATTTGGATAACTCTCAGGTAAAGGAGAGTCAGACTCATGGTCATACCTTAAATATTTCTCTGTGTTGCCAGTTTTAACATTGAAGGCCACATGGGATAATCAAAAGAGTCAGGGGTGTCCAATCTTTTTTTTCATCTACACATTGATGTCTGACACCACAGGTAAGCAAAACAAACCTCAAATAATCTGCATGTGGAAAGCTATGTCAACCAGTTCAATGAAAATATTTCAAACTATACATAAAACAGCACACTGTACCCCATGATTGCATTTATGTACACAACCATGATTTAATTTAAAAAAAAAAAATCTGCATGTGACCACAGGCAGCAGGTTGGACACCCTGCTTGAGCCAGACACATAAATTCTATTCCCAACCGCACCATTCACTAACTCTTAAACAAGGCACACCACCATTCTGAGCTTGTTTTCCTGTCTCTAATGTGAGGTTAATCATAAACAGCTGATCACAAGACTTTTCTAGGGATATAACATTAGAGATGGAACACATAAGGCACTAGCACACTTACAAAATGGTAAGTTTTATTGCTATGCATATTTTCTCAACATCCAGTATCTTTTATTTCCTATACCTGTTTCTATTTCCAGCTGAGAACTTCACAAAGACTGAAACAAATACTTTTGTCACAAGTCAAGTACAGCCCTACGCTTCGAGAGGGATCTAGCCATACTTTGGTTTTTTTAAAGGATGATGGTTGTAGTGACTCATGGTGACTGATAGTGACTGATTCATTCTCAGGACCCTGAGCATATTGACATCTAATCTTCTGTTTTCTCTCCTCAACTCTATCACTTCCATACTTTATTCAAGGTTTATCCAGATTGGCAAGGAAAATTCAGTACTTCCCTCTTTGTCTCTCTGGCTTCATCTCTTTGAATGAATAATTTTGTGGGATCTGATCTGCTACAGGACTCCTAATAGAGTGGTCCCCCTATGATTTTTTAAAATATTAATTAAAATTTACTTTTTAGAAATCCAGCTGAAATATAGTGGCATAATTATAGGCCACCGTAACCTCAACTCCTGGGCTCAACCGATCCTCCTGCTTCAGCCTTCTGATTAGCTAGGACTATGGGTGCATGTCGCCATGTCCAGCTAATTTTAAAATTTTTTTGTGGAGATGAGGTCTTTCCATGTTGTCCAAGCTGGTCTCAAACTCCTGGCCTCAAGTGATCCTCCTGCCTTGGCCTCCCCAAGTGCTAGGATTACAGATGTGAGCCACCAAGCCCAGCTTTGCTTCTCCTATGGTTGACATAGAATATCAAATTGCTTTCAGATTCATTTATAAAGTAGTTATTGATGGAGCAAAGAAGCTTCTAAGATGTCAGCAAATACATGTAACCCAATACTGGATGGCAACCAGCACTCTTCCAGAATTACTAGGGAATAGCTTAATCCCTCTGTGTTAAAAACATACAGAATGAAAAATCAGCCATTATAGCCAATAGGCCAGGGACAGTTAGCTGACACTAGAACTCAAGCAAAAGAAACACAAGGAAGAGCTGAGAATAACTGGAGGAGCTAGTTTTTATTTCATGTTTCTTGACATTGGATTGGTTTGGAGCAGAAATTTGTATTTGTTTTTTAATGTGGTTTCCTCAGATATTACTAGTCCTTCGGGGGTACTCATAAACCATGCTTCTTTTTAACTGGAAAAAGAACTGATTCAAGGCCACTTTTTATAGGCATTTATCTAGGCAGCTCTTTATGGTCCTCATATGGGCTGTTCTTGGCAATGGGATAAAAAAAAGGTATTTAGGCAATTAATTTAAATGGAGCTGTGCACTGAGGCGAGAGGAATCACAGACAGAACCATTCCAGACCATTGGGTGACGAATTATTTGTATTTTAAAGATGTATTTTTCCACCTAATAAATCTGAGTGATTTCAGTTAACTCAGCCTTTGTGTGTAGAGAGCCATAGTCTTCCACAGTTGTTAATTTTAAACTTTAAATAATTTGATGTCTGTCAAGGTCCATGTCTATAAACCACATCCCATCCCAGGAGCCCCTGTAGGCACAGCAGTCTGTCCCCTCCTAGGCTGCCCCTCCTGCACCCCTCTTCAGGGCACCGACTCAGCAGTGAGAGTGCTGTGGAGCTCAATCCCCACCCCCTGTGGGAAAGCTCTCTGCAAGTTCCCTGGGGTTTCTGGTGATCCTGTGTAAGGTGTACTTTGCTCCTGCTCACAACTCAAGATACATGTAAAACACGGGTGTGGGAACGCCTCGCCACATTACACGGACACTCACCTCTGCCTGCGAGTATACATGGGACAGGAAGCCCTAATGCATGCATAGAGTGTAGTGAGCTGTGTCCACACCTATACTTTATAGTCAGCATGTGGGGATGACCTGTTGGACGTCCAGACACCTCACACTGCCGCTCACAGTTTCATAATAGTCATCTTTGTGCAAATCACACTTCCTAAGCAGGTGCCTAGGCCTGATTTCTTACTGAGGGTTAGTGTTTATAGAATTAAAGAAAAACTCCATCCTCTGCAGTGTATCTGAAGGCTTTTAGAAGTCCTAGTATTTATTCCCAAGGTATGTGACCCTCTCTCCATAACCCACTCATCCCCCATCCTTAGTACTTCCACACTGACTCACTCAGCATCTCCTTCTAGTTCCTGTCGGGAGTGGACGCCTGGTGCAAGATGTGCAGTGAAGGTGGCCTGCCATCTGAGATGCAGGACCTGGAGCTGGCAATCCACCACCACCAGTCCTTGTATGAGCAGGTGACCCAGGCCTACACAGAGGTGAGGACTGAGCAGGGCAGCCAGGGCTACTGGGTGTGTCTGCATGCAGGGGGTGGGGAGTGGGGGGGTGACGAGACCACTGACCTGAGCACTGCAAAGTAGCCTAGGTGGGATTAAGGAGAGGAGAGGCTGCTTTACTCCTTCTTTAGGAACCTTGATCTATGAACTGGGCTGTCTCTAGCCAGGAAACAAAAAAAATCGGGTCCCTTGGCATGTATCACCTCGGCACACACACACCTATTCGCTCTCTTTCTCCCGCACCTTTTACACACACTTAGTACACTTGCCACACATCTGCCTTACCCTGCCCTGAAGACTGGACTGTCTCCTCTGGGGGAGGAACATAAGAAAACAAGGCTGTTTGTCTGGAGTTTACTCTCTGGTTGGTGAATAGGATGCACTAGCCCTGCCACCCTTTAATGGAGCAGCTCATAAAAAAATACTGATTTTTCTCACTAGAAGACTCAGAGTAAAGCGTACAGGGTAGAGGGAAGTGTTTGCAGAAGCGAGAATTAGAAGGCTCTTCCACTGAAAAATAAAGGACGGGGGAGCTCCAAAGTTGAGAAGGTGAAAAAACCTCTTGACAGTCCTTTCAAAGTAAAAGAAAGAGCTTTATGGGTGCATAGGCTGTAGGGCATGAATTTTTAAGGGAAAGGAACTGAGGTATAAAAAGAGATGGATTAATTAAGGACAGTGGATAAGGAGGGGAAAGTGAATTCACATCTGGCCTGTGAGTTTCTTCTGGGACAAGGTCAGTTAGAAGTGTGTTCAAGTGAGTGCTTAGACCACCTGCTTCAGACTCACCTGAGGTGCTGATTCCTGTGTTCACCCCAGGCTGAATCAGTAAGGGAGATCAAGAACCTATGTTTTAATAACTATTGCCCCAGGTGAGTTTGATGCATATTGACATCTAAGAACCAAATAAGAGTAAGGATAAGAATAATGGTTTTGCCACAATCAAAACTGAGTTTGAATCCTGGCTCCACTATTTACTAGTTGTATGACTTCAGGCAAGTCACTTAAGCACTCTTATCTATTTCATTCTTCTGAGAAATGAAAGTGGTAATACCTACCTTATTGGGTAGTGTTAAGGGTCATAAAGACAATGTATGTAATGCACTTGGCCCAGTGCCTGGCAGTAATGACTACCTAACAATTATAACAGACTGTGTCATTGTAGGAGGCACAGAGGAGGGCTTGCAAGCCAAACTTGATCTCATCAGCTCTGATCCAAATACTCCACGCCATTCTCTCTTACAACAGAACCGTGCTTCTGCCCAAGGGTCAAGAATCTCTAAATATACTCCTTATAAAATTAAAAAAATATATTACAAATGAAATTAATATTATACTTACATATTTCATACTTGTGAGGCATGAGTGTAATTATACATATAGACACAATATTCCTCCCAATTAATTCTCAGGTCCTGGCATTATGAGACTTAAGACATTCCTTCCAGGTCCACTTCAGAGGTCAGCGAGCTATCCCTGCCTCTTATGTGAAGACAAAGCAGAGGACTGGAACTCATGTTGACTTTGGTTTCTAGGATGTGACCCTCTATCCCTAACCACCCTCTTATAGACATGGCATTGTACCAAAAGAAAGCATTTGCTCAGGATTCCCTAAAGAGAACTGTCCTGGTTTTGGCCATAGAATACTTATTCTGTTCACATCTCTGGAGGGCATTGCTTCCGCATCATTTATCAGCTACCTTCCCATCCCCTTCCGGGCAGTAGATTATGGGAGCTGGGTTGGGTGGTTGTGGTTTCCTCTCTTGCCTCAGCAGCACGCTACCCCAGCACTACTCTTAACCACCTCCAGCCCCAAGGGCATTTCTGTGCCCCATAAGCAAGAGTACCAGATGCCTCTGCGTTCCAAGACCCACAGATGAGCTATTCAGGGATGGAAGAAGGGAAAGGGGAGGTTGCAACCCTGGCAAATAGCACCCCATTAGCCTTCCTGGGTTGGAGGTGGAAGCACACAATTTTAACTCCAAATCAACTTTGGTTTAGTTATTACGCAAATTAATTTGGGAACTTAAAATTCCTGTCAATTCTCCAGCCACCACTATTTTAAATTGGAAAAATTTATACTGCCAAGTATAAGAAAGCCACAGGTATCAATCATGTAATGCCACCTTCCAGAATTATTGGTACCTGGGATGGTGCCAGGATACCCATTCCAATGAGAAGGAATGGGCAGAGAGTGTCACCCCACTGCTCTCAGACTGAGGGCAAGTATCAGGGAACCCAAGAGCATGGATGGTGTGTCCACAGTCTAAGGGTTCCTACTTTACCCTACATCTTCCTGAAAAATGGAAATGTCAGTGATTTTCAGGAGAAAGAGGGGGGTTGTATAGAGAGAAAGAAAAAGATTTTTAAAAAAGGATAAAGGTAAAAGAAAATGACAAGGAAGTAAGGAAGATAGGGGAGAGAGAAATGATGATGATGATAAAATTGGTAACTAATAGTATGTGGCAGTCCCTGTTCTAAGCATTGCATGTGTATTAAGTCATTTAATCTTCACCACAACTTTACGAAGTATGTGCTATGATTATTCCTCATTTACAGGCAGGGAAACTGAGGCCTGAAGAGGCTTAGAACCTCGCCTGTGATCACACTTCTAGAAATTTGGAGCCAGGCAGAATTTGAAAAAGAAATAGAGAAAAAAATGGTGGAAACTTAAAATTTGACTTAATTTATGACCCAGTCAGTAAGTCAGTCAAAGCATTTATCAAGTACAGGCTACATGCCAGGCACTGTTCTGGGTAATGGGGAGAGTGCAATGAGCAAGACAGAGTCTCTGCCCTAATGGAGCTGAAATTCAGGAGGGGAGAGTCTCCCAGACAACTGGCCAGTCTCCAGCAGCTCCTGTCCCCAGGATTCCATGTTGCTCTGGCCAGCTGGCACATTCCTCAGGGCTGATGGGTCTTGAAAGGACTGTCAGGCAGACTCCCTCTGTCTCCCTGTCCCCTATCTGCCACTCCTGTCCCTTGATCGGACCTTTCCTTCCTGCAGGTCAGCCAGGACGGCAAAGCACTGCTGGATGTGCTGCAGCGTCCCCTCAGTCCTGGGAACTCTGAGTCCCTCACGGCTACAGCCAACTACTCCAAGGCTGTGCACCAGGTGCTGGACGTGGTGCATGAGGTGCTGCACCACCAGCGACGGCTCGAGAGCATCTGGCAGCACCGCAAGGTGCGGCTCCACCAGCGGCTACAGCTCTGCGTCTTCCAGCAGGATGTGCAGCAGGTAACAGGCTCTGTGGTCCACATGTGCCTTCCATCTCAGGAGGCAGACTGTGCCTCCCTGACCAGAGGATCAGGCCTGGGACAGCCTGGACGAATACAGGGAAGATGGCAATTGAGCCCCCGACTACTCACAAAACTGTACTGGTTGATTGCATGCTTCTTGCCTAAGCAGCTTTAAACACTGGGCCTCCTGTCTGTGTGGTGTTGGAAAAGGGAGACTCAGTCTCGGAACCCCAGTTCCTGTAGTCACATTACAGACAGCTAGAGGGCTCTCACTCACTTCTCAATTAGGGGTGCACGTGGGAGTGGGGTGGGGTACGGGGACTTTTGGAGGATTCCTTGGCAACGCTGAACCTGGGAAACCAGATTTAAACATAGGTTGTTGTTCACTAAATGGTCTATGATTAGAGGTTATTTCTGGCTTTATTTGTTTTGTTTTGTTTGCATTATTACACCAGTCATGGCTTTTTCCCTTACCACAAATAATAAAGAAATGGCTATGTTTCTGACCATAAAAGGACAGCCGTGGCCACAAATGCCATTTCAGATGAAGTAACCTACTCTTCTCTCCTTGCACTGTCTCTGTTTCTGTCTCCCTGGGGACCTTGGGAAGCTTTGCTTAGAGGACTGATATACTAGAGATGGGGGGGAACTTGTTCAGAGCTGGGGACTGAGATTGAGCCTTAGTGTCTGTCCTTACCTTCTTAGTACACTGAGAGAGACAGGGTGGGGACACTTGTGCTCAAACACCTATCATCAGACTTTTCTATAGCCACCATGTAATTTCAGGATTACATATAAAATAATGATTTACTCTGCTTTCATTTTTCTGTGATATTGACCTGGTAGAATCCAAAAGTGTAGTAAAATATGCATGGGAAATTGAGAGTCAACTCTACATGTCTTTGGGCTATTGGTTCCCTTCACAGCTGGAACTGGTGCCTGAGGTCATCAGGCAGGGTAGAGGGAGAGTGGGGCATCCTCATTACTGTCTGTGATAACCTCTGGTAAGGGAGTTGCTGTGCAGTCAGTCCTGGATAGATGGGCCTTCAGGCATGCACCTCCTTCTCAGGCTCCCCTAACTTGTTTGCAGCACCCCATCCTGAGTGGGGTATCAATTGAGTCTTCAGAGGTGACAGCTCAGCCTCAGGAGAGATTGGAACCGCTGATGTGCTTAGCCCCAGCTCTGAAACCCTTATGAGGCCTGCCAGGAATGATAAAGCAAATGAATCACTTGCCTACCCCTGCCGTCTGGAGCCATCCAAATAAATATATCATCGCTGAGCACAGGAGAGCATGGGGGCAGTCTGGTTGAGGCAGAGTGAGATGCCAGCCTCCAAAGGCACAACGGATGGGGCATTACTATTTTAGTGAACTCTCTATGACTCAAGGAAATGATCTGGGCCATGGATTGAGCAGTATCAGTGGCTTCTTCTTCACTCTCCTGCTGTTTTTGTGGCTGGTGTCCTAGGATGAACTCTAGAGAACTTCAGAGGGGTGACAGGGAGGGTAGGCTAAAGGCCTCCTCAAGAGGAGGGTGGCATTCTGGACTTAGGTTATTGGGAAACTGATGCTATAAGACTTTTCTGAAGCCACCATACCATCTAAAGTTTAGAAAAAGTACAATGAAGGGTGGCACCTATGGCTCAAAGGAGTAGGGCACTGGCCCCATATGCTGGAAGTGGCAATTACAAAACCAGCCCTGGCCAAAACCTGCAAAAAAAAAAAAAAAAAAAGAAGGAAAGAAAGAAAAAAGTACAATGAAACAACACCTGTGGCTGTTCTACATCATGCTCATAAAAATGACAGCCTTTCTGGAATTAAGGCCCATTCCATTCATCATATCGTGTGTGAAAGTATGGAAAAGATTAGGAGGTGGGTGTGATGGGGCCTTCTTGGATGTTGCATAAGAACTGAATTTCCTAGGATAGTTAATTCCATCATCCTTTTCAGGATATGTGAGTACAGATGACTTCTGGGAGCATAACTTCACTCACTCATTGTCACATCTGCTCACCCACGTGTATCTGACACTGGGACAGATGCAAAGAAAACTGGAAAAATGAGGGCCCCAGCTTTGTTAAAGGGTTTAACTCGTTTCCTTGACACCAAAACAACCTGGGTGCCTGACACATCTGAACTGTGCTTTAGAAGAGTGCTTAACTACACACCTGCAGGTTAGAGTGAAGGACTTGGTCTTTGGTTTCCTGACTCCCAATTAGGTTTCAGGATCAGTCTGGACAAATAATTTCCTGTTCCATGCTTTCAGTTTTATATATATCCATCACAGCCCAGCACTGCCTTAGGTAGTTGCAGAGTACCTGGTTAGTTAGAGTGGAACAAGATGAACACATTTGAAAATATAAAGAACAAGTCTACCAGAGCAGACTGCCAGGCAATAGGGTATTGATGGAATAGTTACAGGCAGGGGCACGAGAAGTCGGAGTCAGTGTCTTGAAGATGGAGAGAATCAATTAAGCCATACAGTCTGGATCCAAGACTTCTAAGCACACTTAGGATCCACAGATATTTGCTTAGTAGCCTACATGGAAAGCTTGTGAGAGAGCATGAGTGGCTATGGCAATGCAGAACCCTGAATAAGAGCTTGGGCTCTGGAGTCAGGTAGCCTGAGTTTAAGTCCTGTTCTGACGTGTCTCATCCGTATGACCTTGAGCAAGTTGCTTCACCTCATGGTGCTTCATTTTCTCCTCTAAGATAGGGATAATAATAATACCTACCTCATCAGGCTGAATGAGATACAAGTGCTGTGCATAGCAGAGCCTGCCTGGCACACGGCCTCTTTGAGTGGTGCTCGGGCGCCCTCTGGTGCTTGTGCTGTTGGGGACTTTCAGCTGATTCTTCTGTTTCTACAATAGCAATTGCTTTATGGGGCAGCTGAGATCCATTTGATTTAGACGGTGCCTGTGGCTCAAAGGAATGGAGCACCGGCCTCAGCCAAAAACTGAAAAAAAAAAAAAAAAGATTAGCACTGCCAAGAACCTGAAAGACCATCGAGTCTTAACTACTGTATGACTGAGGAAATCAAGACTCAGAGATGCAAAGTAACTTAGCCATGATCACACAGCTAGTTAATGGTAGTACCAGGACCAGAAGCTAAGTCTTCTGACTCCCAGTCTAGGCGTCTTACAGAAAAGCCACACAAGAGAGGAGCCAAAGAATGAGAGTGGGGAGAGAGAGAGGAAGAACACCTGCATACTTGCATGGAGGAGGGAAAGACAGGCACATACCTCGACAGGGAGGAGAGGTAGAGGCAGAGACATAGACAATGGGAAGAGAGAAAGGGAAAGATTTATAGACAAAGGTCAGAGAGAGACATGGCCGGGGTGGGAAAAGAAAGGAGGAGGATGGTGGAGGGAGACAAGAGAAAGATGGGGGCTCCTGCCAGAGGAGGGAGAGCGAGCCTGCCTCTGCCTGCCTGGCTTCTTGCCCCATTGCCATTTCTGGGAGTTGCCTTTGCCCAAGTAGGAATACTCTGCCCTTTAAGGACTCAAATCACAGTAAAGCAAAGAGCTGTAAATCAAAGATAGATGCAAATAAAAATGATAGCCCATTTAAACATCTGCAGCCAGCAATGGCCTGACACATCATCTCTGTAGTACCTTTTCCTTGGGTCTCAGCAGGTATATTCTCAGCTTTCTCTTCCTTGCTAGGCTGGGAGATGATGGAAACAAGTCTTAAGGATAAAATTGAATTTGGATTCATTAAGCTAAAGAAAGGCATGGAAAGGGCACTCCTGCCTTACTACTGCTAGTAAAATAATTTCTAGCACTAATTTTTCCAGCTTAGTATTGAGCAATACTGAACAACAGCTGGAAAAGCCCTCTGTAACAACACCATCATACCTCCACCTGTGGTCTTTTATTCTCCCCTGACTGCTCTGGCTTCCCATGTATGTGAAATGGCTAATTTCAAGCCAAAATGACTCTCACTTGTGGTGGAAAGGACAAGGAATAAATAGATTCTTGCTTTTTCTGGGAGATGCAAATTCCATTCTATTTTTTCTTAGCTGTGCCTACTGTTTTCAGAGCACCTCCTGAAGGCCTTCTTGTTCTGCCTCCTTTCTTCCTAATCCTCTGTTTTTTGCAAGAATAAATCTATGAAATATTTGAACATCTACTATGTGCTAGGATCTGTGCTAGGAGTTTGCAGTCTCTATCCTCAAGAGTAGACAGTATACACAAGAACATATTCATGGCATATGAGTTTAGGACCAAAGAAGCAAAATAACAATAAGCTGGTGGAGTCAGAACAGAGGAAGTTCCCTCTGGTTGGGGTGGAATTTGTTTTGGTCCTTGGAGCACAGGCAGAGAATGGGATGGTGATCTTGGGGAAGGCAAGAAAGAAGAGACCTAAGTTATAGGCCAGGGACAGGATGAGGAAATCCACCTAGATGCCCACTCCTGACAGTGATGTGGGAGGTGAGTTTGGTAGAGTGGGGAGTGGTCTTACTGGCGTGAGTATGGCAGTGACATGTTTCAGGTTCCTTGTCTTCCCTTAAAAATGCTGTGTTATTTTTAAGCAGTCTGGTCAGATAAACTAGTAAAGGCCAATGATTTCAGAATTTGTCTAGTTTGGTGGCTTTCCATCAATTTCATGCAAATTGATATTAAAGTCCGTAGTTCCTGTACTACAAATCGATCATACCTGCTTCCATAAGTTTTTCTGGAGCTGCATGTAGAAAATTATACCTTTTACTTTATCAGCTCTTGCTTGCCAAAGAATATCTGAAAGAGATTTGAGAGTGATTTTTTTAAAACTCCAAATGGTCATTCTTTTATAGCTGGAGTAACTACAACCCTTTAATCATACTAAACCAGTTTCGTTATTGCATAACTCAACTGACAGCTTTGCATAAAAACAGATGAGCACTTCAAGTCGCTTTCAGAAGGATTCATTGTAAAAAAGTAATCAGGGCTTGGCACCCATAGCACAGTGGTTACGGCACCTGTAGTCTCAGCTACTTGGGAGGCTGAGGCAAGAGAATCACTTAAGCCCAAGAGTTTGAGGTTGCTGTGAGCTGTGATGCCATGGCATTCTACTGAGGGTGTATCTTTTGAGATTATGTCTCAAAAGATAAATAGTTGGAGGAGCAAGATAACAGCCGAGTAACAGCTTCCTTGCAATTGGGCACAGTGATACTTGGGAGAGAAGACTCCAGGCATCTCTGGCTGGTGGGATCTGCCCAGAAACATCCCTTTGGGGACACAGGGAGTCAGCGAGAGACTTCTGGACCCCATGAGGAGTACAAAAGCAGTGGAGAACTGGCAAGTGGTTGTGTGTGTTTGTTCAGTCTAATCCTCTGGCAGCTGTAAGTACAGCAGCAGTGAGATTGCAAACTAGAAAGACGTTACCTGTGAGCTGTTTTGTTTTGGGTTTTTTTTGGACTTGGCACTAAATTGAACTACCTTGGGAGAACTTGGGTGAGAGTGCGGAGGACTTTAAGTGTTGTCTAGGGCTCTGGACTGCATTGCTGAGCCCCATGGAGCTAATAGTGTTCAGCTGTGGGCCACATGGAGCCATTGTGGGAGGACTGCCCTGGCAAGCTCTGCCCTCAGGGTAGCAGAGCAAGGATCCAGTGGGCGAGTAATCTAGTGACTAAGCAGTCTAAAGGTGGAGACTTGAGGTGCCTTACAGCCTTGGCCCTCAGGGCCATAGAGTGAGACCAGTTTTGTCATACTGGGTAAGGGGCAGCCACTTCAGGAGTGATCCCAGCGGTAAGTGCTTTACTGGGAAAGCTTTTGCTTAGCCAGGGTTATCAGTTTAAAGTGCCTTTTAAGTGGGCTGAGGAGAAATTTAGGCTGTCCACCCTGTGGGGTTTGAGAAATCAACAGAGGCCTCTAGTCTCCATTTCGTATAGCTGTATCAGCATTGTGATTAATATCACATACCCCAGAAGATCACCTGTTGCCCAGACAATACTCAGCAAGATATATATTGCTTTGTTTTTGGTTTTGGTTTATTTTTTCTTAATTTTAACATTTTCCCTCTAGATTTTTCTTTTTTTTTTTCCTTTCTTTTCTTTCTTCATTTTTCTAGTTTAAATGTAATTTAACATTGTTGCCTTCTTTAACAATTAGAATTTCATTTTTGCTAGTGTTTCCACCCCTATTATTTGGTTTTTTCCCCAATTTTATCCCATAAAGTTTTCTGTTTGCTTGTTTTGGATTGATTTATAGGATTTTTGTTTTTCCTCTCTACTTGGTGGAGGTGGGGTGCTGTGTCTGAACAGGCTGGCAAAGAGCTGCTGACCTCAAGGGAACCACCCAACCCAGCACTCCCAGAGGTTGAGGGTTTTTAAGATAGCATCAAAGTACCCTACCATATACCTATATTGTCTGTCTCCCTCTTTCTGTGCCTCTCTTCTTTTTTGTCAACATTCCCTTTTACTCACTCCCTCTCCCTTTTTTCTTTTCTTTTCTTTTCTTTTTCTTTCTTTCTTTCTTTTTTTAGTCTTTTCCCCCTTCTTGCTCTTCTACCTTCTCAGGCTTCTGGTCCTGTACCAAAAGGACTCATTAAAACCCTAGGCCAGAGGCATGGTAATTAAAGAGCAAGAGGAAGTGAAAGGAAAATTATAAGGTAAGGAAGTAGATAAAAGAAATCACTCATGGGGAAGAATCAGCAGAAAAATCCTGGCGACATGAAAAACCAGTCCAGAGCAACCCTTCCAAAGGGACTGTGAAGTAGCTACTACAGAGTATTCCACCTATAAAGAAATGTTAGAAATAATGGAAAGGGAATTTAGAATATAGATGATGAAAACAATGAAGGAAATGATGGAAACAATGAAGGAAACTGCTGATAAAGTGGAAAATAACCAAAAGGAAATCCAAAAACAGAATCAAATAAGAGATGAATGATATGAAGAATATAGAAAGGATATAGCAGAGCTGAAGGAATGGAAACAATCAATTAGTGAACTTAAAGATGCAATAGAAAGTATCAACAATAGATTAGACCATGCAGAAGAAAGAATTTCAGAGGTAGAGGATAAAGCTCTTGAGATAACCCAGATAGTTAAAGAGGCAGAAAGGAAGAGAGAGAAAGCAGAATGTTCACTGACAGAATCATGGGACTTTATGAAGCGTTCAAGCATACGAGTTATAGGTATCCCAGATGGGGAAGAATGCCAGGGGAATGGAAGCTATACTAGAGAATATTATAAATGAAAATTTTCCAAATATCACCAAAGATTCTGACACACTCCTTTTGGAGGGATATCGGACCCCAAGTCACCTCAATTCTAACAGAGCTTTTCCAAGACACATTGTGATGATCCTAAAAAGTCAAGACCAAAGAAAAGATTCTTCAAACTGCCAGGAGTAAGCGTCAGTTGACCTACAGGGGCAAATCCATCAGGGTGACTGCAGACTTCTCTAATGAAACTTTTCAAGCAAGAAGACAATGGTCATCTACCTTTAATCTACTTAAACAGAACAATTTCCAGCCCAGAATTCTATATCCTGCTAAGCTAAGCTTTAAAATTGACAGAGAAATCAAACCATTTACTGATATGCAAACATTAAGGAAATTC
>CAUYON010030199.1:0-39177 GCA_963573935.1 Arctocebus calabarensis
TGCTTCAGGTCTCAACAGGCTCTGGTCATTTTCTGAGCAGACGCTGTTCCCTATTCCAGGTCAGGGTACATTATGTTAATGAGCTCTGGCAACGGTCCAATCAAAATCTAGATGCTCCCAACTCGGGATAGGTGAGAGCAGGCTGGGGAGTCACTTAACCAGCCTGATTCTTCCCAGAATGTCAGCAATGTGATGAATATTCTATGGTGAACCTCTGAACTTTCTCCCCTTTATGTTAAGAGTACATTTTAACTAAAATGGACATCGAAAAGAACCTCATGAGGAAGACAGGTATTTTTCTTCTAATGTTTTTTTTTTTTCCAGACAGAGCCTCAAGCAGTCACCCTGGGTAGAGTGCCGTAGCATCACAGCTCACAGCAACCTCCAATTCCTGGGCTCAAGCGAGTCTCCTGCCTCTGCTTCCCAAGTAGCTGGGACAACAGGTGCCCGCCACAATGCCTGGCCATTTTTTGGTTGCAGCCACCATTGTTGTTTGGTGGGCCCAGGCTAGATTCGAACCCGCCAGCTCAGGTGTACGTGGCTGGTGCCTTAGCCCATTGAGCCACAGGCGCTGAGCCTGGGGTCTTGTTTTATAGTGTCTGATGGGCCCTCTTTGTGGTTTAGAGGTCACCACTGAACCACTTTGTTGTTTTGTTGTTGTTGTTGTTGTTTGAGAGTCTCACTACGTTGCCCTTGATAGAGTGCAATGGCATCATAGCTCACAGCAACCTCAAACTCTTGGGCTTAAGTGATTCTCTTGCCTCAGCCTCCCAAGTAGCTGGGACCACAGGCACCTGCCACAATGCCCAGCTATTTTTGTTGTTGTTGTAGTTATTGTTGTTTTAACTGGCCCTGGGCCGGTTCGAACCTGCCAGCCCTAGTGTATGTGGCTGGTGCCCTAGCCACTGAGATAAAGACCTTGAGCCTTGTTTGTTTGTTTTTGAGACGGAGTCTCACTTTGTCACCCTCAGTAGAATCCTGTGACATCGAAACTCACAGCAACCTCAAACTCTTGGGCTTAAGTGATTTTCTTGCCTCAGCTTCCCAATAGTTGGGACTACAGGTGCCCACCACAACACCTGACTATTTTTAGAGATGAGGTCTTGCTCTGGCTCAGGCTGGCCTGGAACTCATGAGCTCAGGCATTCCACCTGCCTTGCCCTCCTGTAGTGCTAGGATCACAGGTGTGAGCCACCGCCATAGAATCACTTTGATGGACGGTTAACGACTTGATAATTTGCCTCAGGTTACTCTTGGTCACTGTCCAAATCTTATTGTGTCTGCCCAGTGGGTGTTTCTCTTTCTCCCAGGTGTGGCAGTTGTCCCTGAGAGGAATCAAGGGTGGGGGCAGCACCAAGACAGAGTGCCTGTCCTTGTCCTTTTTCTTAGGTGGGGTAATTGCTTGAGGCAGCACCAAAGTAGAGCACACACTCTTGTCTTTTGTCCCTTACTAGCTACCTAACAAAGGGAGAAGGTGTGGGGAGTGACCTGGGAGGTAGGTAAGGGAATGATGATTTCAATGAAATCTGAATGATAGAAGCCAGTATTTAAAAATCTGGATGGAGAGGATTCTAGGCCTTGGGTATAGGGACTGTGAAGACCTTAGGCAGGAAGTGGCTTGGCAGGATCAAGGGGCAGGAACAATACCAGTGTGGAGCAGCAAAGGGACAGAGGGGGGAAATGATTTCAGTAGAGGTCAGGGAAGTGGGGGGCCTTGTAAGCCAAGGTCAGGAGGTGGGTTTATTTCCTGTGCCACCTAGTGGACAGTGTAGCCTGGATTTGGATGTCCTTCCCACATGCAGGGGCCACCACCTCCTAGGCCTCCCCAATGGACTCTCTGTAGTGGATTCAACATAGGTCTTTGTCATCTCTGGCCTGTCTTATGGGGGCAGGCTTCCCATGTCCTTTGTAAGCCCTTTGGGCTATACACTTAACTTTACTGTTCATCCAGTCAACATGGTTGCTGCCCTCAAGGAGCAGATTTTAGAGAAGGAGGCACACATGAGCATATATTGTCAGCAATGCCACTTAAATCATAATTGTGGTAAGTGTGTGAGCCCGGTGGAGGATGAGGGAAGGGGTGGTTTTTACTCTAGCCTTGGGGTTCAATGACATTTCTTCAACATGTTGCAAGTTAGTTAGGAGATTGAGTGCCCCAGGAAGATGGGCAGCATTGGTGAAGCCCAAGGCAGTAGGGTGCCCCAGAAGCACAGAGAAGGCCAGAGTGCTGGAGTCTGGGAGACAGCCTGTGTGGGTTGAATAGTGTCTTGCCAAAATTCAGGTCCTTCCAAGAACTTCAGAATGTAATCTTGTTTGGAAATAGGGTCATTGCCAATGTAATTAATTCAATTAAAAAGGAATGGAGTCATACTGAAGTAGCGTGGGCCCTTAATCCAATGTGACTATTATCCTTTTAAGAAAAGGAAAAGAGGGTGCGAGGTTGCTCACACCTGTAATGCTAGCACTCTGGGAGGCCAAGGCAGATGGATTGCCTGAGCTCAGGAATTCGAGAAAAGCCTGAGCCAAGAGCAAGACCCCCATGTCTAAAAAAAATAGCCAGGCATCACAGCAGGCACCTGTGGTCACAGCTACTTGGGAGGCTGAGGCAAGAGAATTGCTTGAGCCCAAGAGTTTGAGGTTGCTGTGAGCCATGTTGCTTTAGTACTCTACCCAGAGCACAGAGTGAGACCCTGTCTCAAAAAAAAAAAAAAAAAAAAAAAAAGAAAGAAAGAAAGAAAAGAAAAGAAAACGGAGACCAAGAAGAAGACGAAGAAAAGAAAGAGACCTGGTGCTTAATCCCAGCTGTAATCCCAGCACTTGTTGGGAGGCCAAGGTGGGGGATTGCCTGAGCTCACAGGTTCGAGACCAGCCTGAGCCAGAGCAAAACCTGGTCTTTAAAAATAGTCAGGTGTTGTAGCCAGCACCCGTAGGCCCACCTACTTGGGAGGCTGAGGCAAGAGAATCACCTGAGCCCAGGAGTTTGAAGTTGCTGACAGCTATGAAGCCTTGGCACTCTACCAAGTGGTGACAAAGAGAGACTTTGTCTCAAAAAAACAAACAAACAAAAAAAACGAAGGAAGGAAGGAAAAGAGACTTAGAAACACAGGAAGAATGCCAAGTGAAGACAAAGACAGACCTTGGAGTATGAGGTGTCTAAAGTCAAGGGATGCAAGCAACTGCCAGAGGATAGAAAGACGCCTGTAACAGGTTCTCCCTCAGAGTCTCCGGTAGGAAGCAATCCTAACCACACCTTGATCTTGGCCAGCCTCCAAGTTCTGATCCAGCCTCCAGAACTGGTAGAGAATAAATTTCTGTTGTTTACAGGTACCCAATTAATGGTCCTTTGGAGCCCTAGGAACACACAACGATAGGAGGGGCTTATTGGGCCCTGATGAGATGTTAGACTTTAGCCTAAGGGCAATGGGGAACCACCCAAAGGAGCTAAGCAAGAAAGGACCAGGATCAAGAGTAAGAGTAAGACTCAACCAGTAAGAGTCCAGCCCCTGCCACAGTCCGCTGGTGCAGCACTCTCGCCACCGTCGTGGATATACACAGTCTTAATCTTGAATGCGCAAAGAGCTTGCCAGCTTTCCTTGCAAGAGAGATACCCGACTTCCTTCCCTGGGGCAGCAAGCCTCCCAGAGTTTAGCAATGTGCTTCAAAAGCCTTTAAAAAAACCCTCGCCCATGCCCTTTGACCTGGCAGTTCTACCTCTAGGAATTTAGTCTTTGGAAATAACTAAGCAAATATTTGAAAATGTATCAAGAAAAAAAAAAAGTCCAGCTCATCATCAGAGAGCTTGTCAAGGTCCACCTCGGCCTGGCACATCTGCAACTAGGTTCATTTACCTGAGCTTCAGTTTCTTTATCTGTAAAATGAGAAAAGTGGGTAAGAGTGAAATATTGGGCGGGAAAGGGTTTTATAAACCCTAAGGTTCGGGGTAAATTCCTAGTGTCCTCCTTTCTTCCTCGGACCGACAGCTCTCGGGATTCCTTTTGTACTCTTCTGCGTAAGGCGGTGGTGGTGAGGGGGGGGAGGGCACGTCTCATCCCTACTGTGCTTTTCAAATTCCTAAGGCTTCACCTTTATGTTTGCAAACAAACTGTTTGCACGAGGATTTGCAGAACAGGCTCCACCAAACTTTGGGAAATTGGGCCAGGCAGCCCGGAGTGCAACAAAATGAGATGCGAGAGCTGCTTCTGCTAAAAAGAGCTGGCCTCAGGGATCGCGGCAAGAGGGTCCGGGCTGCCACAGAGGAAGGGCAAACAGGCTGGCAGGGGCGCTGGAGATCGGGCTTCCGGGCCGACGGGTCCCTGGGCGCTGGGCGGGGACTGTGAGCGCGGAGACTGCCCAGCGCCACCACCGAGAGGGCCCCCCGCGCGTTCCTAGAGTGGCCGCCAGCAGCCAGGTACCGGCCCGAAGGCCGCCGGGACCTCCCGGATCCCGCCAGCAGGGGGCGACACACCCGGCCCGGTGCCGCCCGACGTGGCTCCGGCACCGGAGCGAGGCCGTGGGCATCCTCCGCTCGCTGCCGGGCGCCGCGGGCCTTATCGGATTGGGCAGAGGACAGTTGGGCAGAAGAATGTTTAAAAGTCAAGCCATTAAAATTAATTTAAATTTATAAAATGTACATGTTTAAAAGATAAATATGGATAGACTTTTTTTTTTTTTTTTTTTGCGTACAGACGGGGATGAGCCATTTTGCCCGGTCTAGTCTCGAACTCCTGGCCTCAAGCGAGCCTCTCGCCTCGGCCTCCGAAAGTGCTTGGGGTTTCACGTGTGAACCACTGCTCCCATCTCACATTAATACATCTTTCAAATTAAAAAATACAGTAATTTGTATTACGCCCTTTCTCCATTCACTCGCAGCAACTTGGGGCTCGTATAAACTCTCTTGGGTGGCGAGGATGGAGCTGCGAAGCAAGCGAGGGAAACTGAGGAGGGTCCTAGCAGCCAGCGGGCTGGGACGCGGAAGGGTTGGGGAGGGCTCGATGGAAATCCAAAGGGGGTTGGAGGCCTGGGATTGGGAGGGCCGCTTGCGGGGGTCCCAGAGGCCTCTGTGAGCCGCTGCTTAGAGGAACAGAGGGATACGGCCAGGCCAGGCGATGTAAAAGGAAATCACCGGGGTCGCTGCCTTCCGGCGCTATCTGGCGATGCAAAGGAGCCAGGAGGGGTGGCTTGCCTGCCCTTGGATCCCTTATCTGGCAGCTGGGCGACCTTCCTTCAGAGGGCAGGGCGGCCCGAGAGGGATTTCTGCCATTCTTCAGGCACCTCGGTGGTGAGAGGATTTGCAGGGATCTGGGAGCTCTAACTATCTATTAGGGCTGAAATACCAGACATAATGATAAAATCATCTTTAAGTGATATCTTTCAAAGGTTTTGGACTAGTTTGAAAAAAGAGAATCATCCCCATTCCTGCTGGGCAGAGATTTGGGATTGTTCCTCTTTCGTCCTGCACGTCGTCACCTGTGGCTGATTTCATCCGTTTATTTAACATTCTCTGAGTACCTTCTCGGTGGCGGACAGTGCAGCAAGCGCGAAATGAACAAAAGCCGTCCCTGCCCTTAGGGAAAATCAAACACACAATGGCCGCTGAACGCCGGCTCTAGGCGCTTACCAAGCCCACGAAAGCCGGGAGGAGCGGCGACCCTCTGCGCTGCCCGCAGCGATGCGTGTGGCCAAGGATCCTGCCAGGCTGCACTTCTTCCCTTGCCTTCCAGTGGAAGCGTTTCCTGTAAAAATAACCCCAGGGGTCCTTGTAGATTTTCTGACACACGGCTTTTCGGGACATCTGCGCTGCTATATTTCCGGCCTTCCTGGGATTCTTGGTGGGCGTTAGAGCGCTCGATTTCACTGCAAGGTTATAGGGACTCACCATTTTCTGATAAAAACATCTGTCAAGTAACGGAGGGGTAATAGAGAACAGAAATGCATGTATACTTCACAGGGAAAATAACCCTGTGCTCAACCAAAGCATATAACACGGAACGTGTCATTGAATACGTTAAACATACAGAGTTTAGATGGAGGCTGGGAAAGTTGAAGCAAGGGTAAAAAGAGTCCTGGTGACTTGCCTAGGGCAGGGGTTTTGAAGTGACTTTACTCCATGGCGACCCCACAAGTGCTGCCCCGTCCTAGGGGAATTGCCCAGCAGGTAGGTTGGGCTCCCTCTCACCCCAACTCTAGTCTCCTTCAAAAGGTTATTTCACATAGTATTTAACTTCTGAAATAGTTTTATTTTAAACAAGGGATTCTGGAGCTAAAAACAAGCTTGAAAATGTTGACAGATGAAGTGCAGAATGTTTGGCTGATAATTATAAATTCGATTTTAGTTTTGTGTCCTGAGTTTGAAAGATATTCTTTTTTTTTTTTGAGACAGAGCCTCAAGCTGTCCCCCCTGGATAGAGTGCTGTGGCATCACAGCTCACAGTTCCAATTCCCCTCCAATTCCTGGGCTCAAGTGAGTCTCCTGCCTCTGCCTCCCAAGTAGCTGGGACTACAGGCGCCTGCCACGATGCCCGGCCATTTTTTTTTTTTTTTTTTTTGGTTGCAGCCATCATTGTTGTTTGGTGGGCCTGGGCTGGATTCGAACCCACCAGCTCAGGTGTACGTGGCTGGTGCCTTAGCCCGTTGAACCGTAGGTGCTAAGCCAAGTTTGAAAGATATTCTAAAATATAATACCACAGATTCAGTCTCTACAGAGAAGGGATGAACACTTCCCAAATAATCCACTTAATTTCATAGGAATGGAGATGGTTAAAAGTCCTCATGCCGGGTCATACAGGTCATACATAAGATGGGTTTCTTCCTTTACATTTAAGGAAGAGACTGAATACCATCTCTTGGAGATGTAAAGTATTCATTCAATTCTAAGTTAATTTTTTCTTGCTTACAACTCAGAAATTCCTTTTACAGTATTAAAAATGCTATTTTCATTTTTGGGGGCAAATAGTTTTAAATACAAATATGCAATTCTGTTATGTGTTTTACCTAATAAGGTGAGTTGATCTTTTTGGTTAAATGAACACCCAACCATGTTTGAATGAAATTAATGCTTATTCTAAGACTGAAGAGTTGGCACGGATTTGGGCAAGAAAAATGTGTCTATTTTTCTCAATTTGTCTACTGTTTGATTAAATATACTAGAGACTGGCTTGCTTTGGTCTGAACATTGACTTGTTCTTTTAGCGGCACTCTGAAACATTTTTGAAGGTTTAATTTTTCCCAACTTATTTTAAAATGTATCATAAACATTTAGCTTGGTAAGGTATTGATTGATTAAAGATGAGCTAAGCAACTGCTGGGTTAAAGTGGGAAAGGAATAATAAAAATTTGAGTTGAACATTCATTATTTTTAAATTATTCAGAGGGTTACTACGGGAGCCAACTTTGTGTCTTTACTTTTGGACAAAATTTATGTGATTTAGAGTGAAGACTATCAATCCAAGTAGAAAAATGCATACATAAAAATTTAATCTTAGATTTTAGAATTTACTTGCAGAAAATTTGATCATGGGACCATGTAGATCTTGGACCAAACTTCTATGGAAAAATCATAAATGTTGCCTTTTATAATCTGTTTACTTTTCCTCTTCTTTTCTTTTTAGAGACAGAGTCTGACTTCATTGCCCTCTGTAGAGTGCTGTGGCATCACACCTCACAGCAACCTTCAGCTCTTGGGCTTAGATGATTCTCTTGCCTCAGCCTCCCAAGTAGCTGGGACTACAGGTGCCCACCACAACACTTGGCTATTTTTTTGTTGCAGTTTGGCTGTGGCTGGACTTGAACCCGCTGCCCATGATATATGGGGCTGGCACCCTACTTATTGAGCCACAGGCAAAGCCCAACCTGCTTACTTTTCTTAATTGAGTTTAGCTTAAATCCTATCAATATCAATCCTTTGAGGGCATAATTTTAGTATTTGTGTATCTTGGAAATAAAGAACTGATTGACTCGGCACCTGTGGCTCAACGGGCTAAGGCGCCAGCCACGTACACCTGAGTTGGCGGTTCGAATCCAGCCTGGGCCCGCCAAACAACAATGACGGCTGCAACCAAAAAATGGCTGGGCATTGTGGCGGGCGCCTGTGGTCCCAGCTACTTGGGAGGCAGAGGCAAGAGACTTGCTTGAGCCCAAGAATTGGAGGTTGCTGTGAGCTGTGATGACACAGCACTCTATCCAGGGTGACAGCTTGAGGTTCTGTCTAAAAAAAAAAAAGAACTGAGTGAATTTAGTTCTTAAAAAGGTTTTAAACTTATTAGAGTATAATGATTCTAAAAAGAAACAGTCTGTAGTCCTGATATTCATTTTTTAGGATAGAAATTTTCATTGGTGTGTTTAAAATTCAATTTTCCATTACCCTAATTAATAGATATCAGTCACAGTCCTATTGTATAATATAGGTGTTATTTTGAGAAACTGGATATTTCTCAAGCTGTGAGTTTCATTCATGTAGTAGTGAACAGTGAAGGGAATGATGAGAACCAAAAGTTAGCATTAAGCCTGGCAGGTTAGAATCAAGGGCATGTGTTATTTTATCAGGTAGCATGTACATTTTCTTTATAATAATCTCTTTCACCCAACTATGTCTCAGTTAAACAAATGGCTTCTTAGGTCCCAACTTCAGGAATAAACACAGAAGAGGAGCCTCTTGATGTGATAGATAGCACTCTACCCAAAGTCCCTAAGGAATAGAGGGGCTCAGCCTAACATGGAGGTGGGTGGGTGACCCAGCAGTTGACACCAGCCTCAGCAAGAGCAAGACCCCGTCTCTACTTAAAATAGAAAAAATTCGCTGGGCATCTCAGCAGGTACCGGTAGTCTCAGTTACTTGGGAGGCTGAGGCAGGAGGATTGCTTGAGCCCGGGAGTTTGAGGATGCTGTGAGCTAGGTTGAGGTCATGGTACCCTAGCCCAGGCAACAGAGACTCTGTCTCAAAAATTAAAAAAAAGATGGCTTGGCGCTTGTAGCTCAGCAGCTAGGATACCAGTCACATACACTGGAGCTGGAGGGTTTGAATCCGGCCCGGGTCTGCCAAATAATGACAACTTCAACCAAAAAATAGCAGGGCATTGTGGCAGGTGCCTGTAGTCCCAGCTACTAGGGTGGCTGAGGCAAGAGAATCGCTTAAGCCTAAGAGTTTGAGGTTGCTGTGAGCTGTGATGCCACAGCACTCTACCCAAGGCAACAGCTTGAGACTCTGTCTCAAAAACATAAAAAATAAAATAAAATGGGGGTTGGATTGGTGCTCTTACTGCCAATGTGCCAAACAACATGAATGCTACTTTAGTGAGGTGAATGGTGCCCCCTGTCCCAATGTTGCCTGGGCTGAGCACTTCAGCCAGCAAACTGCTTTCAGACTTATACGCAGTGTCCAGGGGATAGTCAGAGCTCCAAATCAGAGAGAAATAGTATTAGCTTGCTATTTTTTAAAATTAAGGATCCACATTGAAGTTGGGAGGCAGTGCATAACAGTGGTTAACAGCACACATTTTGATTTGTTTGATTTACACTTAAACACACTTAAGTTTAAATTCTGGCCACGTGAACTTGGGCTCTGAACACGATCTGTTTAAGGGGACACAAATACTGATTTCACAGGTTGTTGCAAGATAAAATGAAATGAAAGCATTTAGTACTTAGCACAGTGCCTGGAACATAGTAAGACTTAGTGAGTTGTAGTGATGCTGATGATGATGATTGTTATTATTATCCTTAATAAACTCACAGCTGGGTCTGGTTTCTGACTAGAAGTTTTCTTTCTTCTTTTTGTTTTTTTGGTAGAGACAGAGTCTCACTTTATCGCCCTCGGTAGAGTGCCGTGGCGTCACACAGCTCACAGCAACCTCCAACTCTTGGGCATAGGCGATTCTCTTGCCTCAGCCTCCTGAGTAGCTGGGACTACAGGCGCCTGCCACAATGCCTGGCTATTTTTCTGTTTTGCAGTTCACCGAGGCCGGGTTTGAACCCACCACCTTCGGTATATGGTGCCAGCGCCCTACCCAATGAGCCACAGGCGCTGCCTAGAAGTTTTCATTTAAATTCACTATTACATTTGATAGTGTAATCTCTTTTTTTTTTTTCTGAGACAGAGCCTCAAGCTGTCACCCTGGGTAGAGTGCCCTAGCATCACACCTCACAGCATCCTCCAATTCCTGGGCTCAAGTGAGTCTCCTGCCCCTGCCTCCCAAGTAGCTGGGACTACAAGCACCCGCCACAACGCCTGGCCATTTTTTGGTTGCAGCCATCATTGTTTTTTGGTGGGTCTGGGCTGGATTCGAACCCGCTAGCTCAGGTGTACGTGGCTGGCGCCTTAGCTGCTTGAGTCACAGGCGCTGAGCCTTGATAGTGTAATCTTAGGCAAAATGCTGAGTAGTGGTAAAGTCACTGTCAGTAGTACTACGTTTAATTTTTCTTTCCTTTTCTGTCTCTCCCTTCCTTCTAGTCCTTTCCTTTCATCTTCTTCTCTTCCTTTTTTAGACTGGAGCAGACCTTTCTAGAAATCAGAAATAAGGGGCAGGTCTACATTTTAACTCGAAATACTCATTTCAAGGAGCCCAACTGGAGATGGTCAATGTAAAATGGATTAAAAAAAATTTTTTTTTTAATTTATAAGTTCCCACCATGACGAGGAAGCAACAGCAGAGGCTGCCGCAGGCAACACACTTTACAGGCTTTCCAGAAAAGCTGGAGGAGAGGCCCTGGCCTGACTCTGCGTTGCCCTGGCAACAGTCGGGCCTGGAGGGCCTCAGCCCCTGATCCCTTAATCTGAGGAGCTGCCACCGCAGTGCCTCAGGAAAGGTCTCCCACAGACACCTGGCTAGTTCACGCTACACTGACTAACAAGGGATGTAGAAAAGATGGAGATGTGGCTCTTTCTGTCGGAGATAGCTGCTGTCAGGTCTCCCTGGTACTCCCAGCTTTTCCACATTGCCAAAGGCTTAGTTTACAGAACTAGGCAGCAAAGTCTCTACCAGATTCTAAGTGCTGTCAAGGCAGTGGCGGATGGTTTCCTAATTTTGTGTTTCTCCACGGAGCCCACTATAATGCTTTGCACACACTGGTGCTTAATAAATACTGGTATGGGGGGTGCTGTCTGACAATGAGCATCCCCTTAGGTGCCAGCCCTGGACCCGGGCCCATTTGCCACCCCATTTGCAGGTGACCCAACTCTGCTCTACATTCTCCAGCTGTAAGATAATAGAGCTTGACTCTAAGACTTCTTTCTGCCTCTAAAGTTCTTCTTTATTCTCTTACCACATTCACCATTTTGACAAACACACAGAGCATGTTCTCTGTTTGATATATGCTGTTTCCCTCAATTTTATCTTAAGAAATCTTTTGGGAATCCAGGTGGCAGGATTGCTTAAGGCCAGTTCTAGGCCAGCCTGGGCAGCCTAGCAAGATCTCATCTTTATAAAAAATAAGCAAAATTAGCTGTACGGGTGGCAAGTTCCAGCTACTCGGGAGACTGAGGCAGGAGAATTGCTTAAGCCTTAAGGAGTTCAAGGTTGCAGTGAGCTCCATGATCAAGCCATTGCACTCCAGCCTGGGCAAGAGAGCAAGACACTGACCCAATAAAAAAGAAAAAAGGCTTGGCGCCTGGGGCTCAAGTGGCTAAGGTGCCAGCCACATACACCTGAGCTGGCAAGTTTGAATCCAGCCCGGCCTGCCAAACAACAATGACGGTTGCAACCAAAAAATAGCCGGGAATTGTGGCAGGTGCCTGTAGTCCCAGCCACTTGGGAGGTGGAGGCAGGAGAATCGCTTGAGCCCAGGAGTTGGAGGTTGCTGTGAGCTGTGATGCCATAGCACTCTACCCAGGGTGACAGCTTGAGGCTCTGTCTCAAGAAAAAAAAGAAAAAAAAGGTTGGGGGCGGTGCCCATTGCTCAGTGGGTAGGGTGCCAGCCACATGCACCAAAGCTGGTGGTTCGAACCTGGCCTGGGCCTGCTAAAAAATGACAACTGCAACAAAAAAAAAAAAGCTGGGCTTTGTGGTGGGCCCCTGTAGTCCCAGCTACTTGGGAGGCTAAGGCAAGAGAATCACTTGAGCCCAAGAGTTTGAGGTTACTGTGAGCTGTGATGCTACAGCACTCTAACCAGGGTGACATAGTAAGACTTTGTGTCAAAAAAAAGAAAGAAAAAGAAAAAAGAAAGAAAGAGGACAGGGAGTGGTGGCTCATGACTTTGATCCCAGCACTCTGCAAGGCTAAGGTAGGTGGATTGCCTGAGCTCCAAGGTTCAAGACCAGCCTGAACCAGAGTGAGGCCTCATCTCTAAAAATAGCCGGGTGTTGTGACGGACCTGTAGTTCCAGCTACTTGGGAGTCTGAGGCAAGAGAATCGCTTAAGCCCAAGAGTTTGAGGTTGCTGTGAGCTATGACACCAGAGCACTCTACTAAGGGTGACAAACTGAGACTCTGTCTCAAAAAAAAAAAAAAAAAAAAAAAAAAGAGAGAGAGAGAAGCATGGGCCCCTGTAGCTCAGGGCGCCAGCCACATACACTGGAGCTAGGCAGGTTTGAATCCAGCCTGGGCCAAAAAATAGCTGGGCATTCTGGTGGATGCATATAGTCCCAGCTACTTGGGAGGCTGAGGCAAGAGAATCGGTTGGGCCCAGGAGTTTGAGATTGCTGTGAGCTGTGATGCCATAGCACTCTACTCAGGGTGACAGCTTAAGACTCTGTCTCAAACAAAAAAAAAAAAGAGAGAGAGAGAGAGAGAGAAAGAAAAGAAGAGAAGAGAAAAATCAGGAGGCAGAATGGAATAATTTGAAAGAAGCACTGGCTTTTCTCTTTTCAACAACTGGAAAGGTCCCAGGGAGAGAACTCTGTGGCTAAAGCTTTGTAGTGAAAGACTTGAGTTCAAATTCTAGCTCTACCATATGTTTCTGTGTGACTTTGGGCCTACTTCACCTAGCTGAGTCTCAAGCTCTTCACTTATAAAATGGGTGTAACGATACATACATCAGAGTTAGGAAGTTTGTAAATTCTTTAAAAAAAAAGCAGCATTCAATAAATGGCAGTTATTCTTTCTGGCGTACACCACCATGGGGCTACGGCCATTTAGGAGTCTGAAAGTCTGATTTTCTAAAATTAAATTAAGGGCACCCCAGGAAAGCACTGTGAGAAAGTACTGGAAAACCCTAAGTGGGGGAGCACCACCACAGACCCTGGTGTGTGGCTGAGAGGTGAATGTAAACCCTGCCCACCCCCACATTAGGACCACAATGGAGTTGCCTGTGTGGTTTGAACTTTACACCACAATAATTTTCTGCTTCTGCCTGTTGAGCAAATTTCTTTTTCAGAGATTCATTCTTTTAGGATATAACAGTAGTCCAATACTAACCTGAAAGTCTGCTTTACTAAGTTAAACCACCATTAGCCAATAAAGAAATTAGAAAACTTTCAATGAACCCCTAGTTTGTCTTTACTATGTAGTCTGTCTTATTTAAGCCTCAGAACAATGGCAACTTTATTATCCCCATGTAACAATGAGGAAATTGATGTTCCGTTAATTGACTTGTTCTAGGCCATGCTACTGTTAAGTTTAAATTCTTATCTGTTTGACCTTAGGGGCTGTCCTCTGTTTGATGCTGGCCTCTGATGCTAGCAGAGATTAGGGCCGGTGGAAAGTGAGAATTGTGGTGCTATGGGAGGATCAGGCTAGGAAAGGGGGTTAAAATACAGAGAGGCCCCAGAAGTCCAGCTCCAGGTAAGATGTGCCAGTCTTTTTTTGTTGTTGTTTGTTTTGTTTTTGGAGATAGAGTCTCACTTTGTCACCCTCAGTAGTGTGCTATAGTGTCACAGCTCACAGCAACCTCCAGCTCTTGGGTTTAGGTGATTCTCTTGCCTCAGCCTCCCAAGTAGCTGGGACTACAGGTGCCCACCACAATGCCTGGCTATTTTTTTGTTGCAGTTTGGCCGGGGGCCAGGTTTGAACCCGCCACCCTTGGTATATGGGGCCGGCGCCCTCCTCACTGAGCCACAAGCACTGCCCAGATGTGCCAGTCTTGAGATAACATTATGTCTCTTGAAGGACTTCAAATGGTGCTCCAGTATCCCAACAGAGAGAGAGACACAAGGTCTGTGAACAGGAACAAGGCTGTCCTAGTTGATGCAATAAATGAATTTGGGGCAAAGTGCGGTGGATCACAGCACTCTTAAAGGCTGAGGCAGGAAGATCCCTTGAGTTCAGGAGTTTGAGACTAGCCTGAGCAAGAGCAAGACCCTGTCATGGTGGCATGCACCTGTAGTCCTAACTACTTGGGAAGCTGAGGCAGGTGGATCCCTTGAACCCAGGAGTTTGAGGTTGCCGTGAGCTAAGCAGCACTCCAGCCTACATGACAGAACAAGACAGCACTGTGAGATACTTAAATAAATAAATTTGTTTTTTAAAGTCCTAATCTTTGACTATATTAGTTTTTGTTTGTTTGTTTGTTTGTTTGTTTTGAGACAGAGGCTCAGGCTGTTGCCCTAGGTAGAGTGTGTGGCAACACAGCTCACAGCAAACTCCAACTTTTGGGTTCAAGCGATCCTCCTGCCTCAGTTTTGTTTTTTTTTTGAGACGGAGTCTTACTTTGTGATCCTTGGTAGAGTGGCATGGCATTACAGCTCACAGCAACCTCAAACTCTTGGGCTTAAATGATTCTCTTGCCTCAGCCTCCCAAGTAGCTGGAACTATAGGTGCCCGCCACAATGCCTGACTATTTTTAGAGACAGGATCCTGCTCTGGCTCAGGCTGGTCTCACACAATTGACCTGCCTTGGCCTCTCAGAGTGCTACGATTATAGGCATGAGCCACTGCGATGGGCCTTGCCTCAGTTTTTCTATTTTTAGTAGAGACATGGTCTCACTTTTTGCTCAGGATGGTCTTGAACACCTGAGCTTAAGTTCGCCTCCACTTTCCAGAGTGCTAGGATTACAAGCACTGCGCCAGGCCTTAGATTTGGTTTAAATTAAAAAAAAAAAAATCAGATTTCCTAGGAAAAGAAAAATTCTCAAGCTCCACTCTCATTTGACTCCAGGGTGACCTGAAAAATTCATATAACAAATGAAGTTATTCTCTGAGTCTCTAACTTTGATTCTAACCCAAACCTCCAGTTTCAACTTGGGTTGAACATCTCTAGCACTCTGGTAAAGATCTGGGGCACTGAGAGCTCTCTACCAAATACTTCCCCAGATGTTTCTGCTAATACGTCTTGGGGGCTTCAAATATCCTGGCATTCAAAAGAACCACTTCCCTTGTCATCCCTTCAACCTCCACCCACCATTTCCATCATCTGTGATCTGTTCATGGGCCATGGCTATTCTCCTGTGTCCTGTGAGTATGTTAGGTTTCCTTGCATGGCAGATTTGGTCCTGTGAGACCTATTTGCATCACATCTCTTTCCTGCTCAATAATCTTTAATGGTTTTTCATACAAGATCCAATTCAAATTCCAAAGCCTTTAATTCTTAGATCCACAACCTTCTCTGGACCTCCGATCTGCTCCAAGCCAATAGTTGACCCTGTTGTTTCTATACCAGCCCTCTCTCCAGCTCAAGGTTTAAACATTCACTGCTCTAATTGCACCAGGCACTAACTTTGCACACTTTTGCTTTTACAATTATTCCCCACCAAGAAAGCCATCCACATTTTTTTTTATCTGCAGAAATCCTCCCTATCCACAGGCCCAGCTCAGATCCCGCCTCCTAGGGGAAGCCATCCTGGACTCTCACAGGCTCTCTCCACATGGCACCTGGCATTTGCTGCACACTACAGTGCCCACCTGCTCCCACATCTGCCCAGCTCTCCAGGCAGCGCTGGAGGTCTCTGTGAATGGGGACTGGCCTCCCTTCTAGCCCTTCATGCCAGCCTAGACTCTCCTTCCTCCTCTGGCTGCCATACCTCATGTCCTGCCATCAACTTAGAAATTTCCAGCATACATGAAGTTAGATCCCTTCAAATGTTAGCTCTTGGGACATCACTTCCCTTCTCTCTGTGCATCAGTTTATGCATCTTGTATAAAAGAGGGAGCTGACATCTCTTTTGAAAATCAATAATGTATCTATCATCTTCTCCTCCAAATCCTCTTCTTCAAATCCCCTTCAAGCATCTTGCCACAACTCATAAGCCTTCAGCACCCCTGTCCTCAGGTCAGGCTCTGCCTTCAGGTAAGCCCAGTCTCCCCAGTGCATGAGGCCACACTCTGCTAGCCACCATGAATTGTGTCTTCAAAGGGTCTGAATTCTCTCTGGGTCACTGCCAAGCCTAGCAGCAGGGCAGCAGAGTGAGAGTATATCGCTTTGCAGGCAGTGTAATATGCCTCAATTTCTGTATGGGAGAAAGCCAGAGAGTGATTGGAAATGCAGAGCTAGAGAAACCAGGGTTCCTTAGTGCAATCAACAAGTCTAGAGAGTAGCTTTGGTGCAACACAGGAATAAATGTTCCCACTGGTACCTTCTGTGGCAACCAGCACCCCTTCTCAAGGCCCCCCCACCAGCCTACTCCTTCAGCAGTTGCATTTCAAACTGGACAGGACCTAGGCTCTGAAGGAGGTGTCCAGCTTTTGCTATAGGATCTTCTCTCCCGCTCATTCTAAAACCGTCCCTCTCTCTGGCCATGCTAGTCCACTGGTGCCCAGTCCATCCTGAACCAAGCGGTTGTCACGGACTCCAGAACACGCCCACGCTCCAGCTGCAGACAGGACCAGATTCTGCCCCTCTTGACTCCTTACTACTTCAGACTGGTCAATCCCTTCTTTCCTTTTCGATTTTATGATCTGCAGGATCAGCATCTCCTTCACCACCCAACACGGGGGATAAGCCCGTAAAAGGGACCCAAATGGAGCCTGTCAACTGACACTAGCACCTGTCCCTGGGGCCACCTTCTTTCTCAACACCCCCCTTCAATACCAAACAAAAACGGCAAACAGGAAACGCTCGTCTTTTAAAAATTACTCTATTATTATCAAATAGAACCACAGTATCCAAAAGGTATTATAAAGTTCTATTCCCAACTAAACGGCCCTGCACCGCCCCTCCGAGTGGCCGGCGGCCAAATCACTCCCCCCGTGCTGATTGGTTTCATCCATTTTATTGTTAAGGAAATTAACAGCCCGAAGGGGTTCCCCAGGTCCGCGCCCTCCCCCCTGGGGCCCCCCAGAAACACCGCAGCAAGCGACCTGGTGTCACTACCCCGTGTCTTTGGGAGGAGGGACGAAAGGAGAAGGGGGGCTCACAGCAAAGGGGCTGGGGGGCGCCCCGCCCCCGCCCGCTGGGCTCGGCCGAGGCAGGTGTCCCTGGTGAGGGGCTCGGTCGTGCAGCTGGCCGGGCGGCGGCGGGGCGCGTGCTCACTCGCCCGTGTGGGTCCGCAGGTGGTACTTGAGCGACTGCTTGTAGCGGAAGCACTTGGCGCAGTGCGTACAGGGGTAGGGCCGCTCGCCCGTGTGAGCGCGCTGGTGTTCCAGCAGGTGGTGCTTCTGCGTGAAGCGCTTGCCGCACTCGGCGCAGTGGTAGGGCCGCTCGCCGGTGTGGATGCGCCGGTGCTCAAGCAGGTGGTGCTTGCGGATGAAGCTCTTGCCACATTCGGGGCAGGCGTGTGGCCGCTCACGCGAGTGCACGCGGCAGTGGTTGGTGAGCTTGGACTTCTCGCTGAAGCTCTTCTCGCACTCGGGGCACTTAAAGGGCCGCTCGCCCGTGTGAGTCCGCTGGTGGCGCAGCAGGTGTGATGGGCGGCTGAAGCTCTTGCCGCACAGGCTGCAGATGAAGGAGACCTCATGCTTGCCTGCGTGCACGCGCTGGTGGATCACCAGGCTGATGTGCAGGCGGAAGCTCTTCTTGCACTCGGGGCATGTGTAGGGACGCTCGCCTGTGTGTGTGATCTGGTGCTTGGTCAGGCTTGACTTGTGACTGAAGCTGCTGTCGCACTCGGGGCACTTGTAGGGCTTGGGGCCACCACTGCCACTGCCCGAGCTGGGTGACTTGGGGCGCGGCTTAAGAGCGTGCTTGGGGTTGAAGGTGGGCCCGCGCTCGGGGGAGCTGTAGCCGCCACGCACGCGGTGGATGCGCTGGTGCAGCGTGAGCTGTTGCTTGTGCCGGAAGCTGATCTCGCACTCAGAGCACTCGTAGGGCCCCTCCTTGATGTGGTTGCGCTGGTGGATGATGAGGTTGATCTTCAGCCGGAAGCTCTTGCCGCACTCCATGCAGGTGAAGGGCCGCTCCCCGCGCCGGTTCCGCTGCTGCTGGCTCGAAGCCCCACGGTTCTCATGCCGCTCACCGTGGTGCGTGGTCGGCGCCAGCCTCTTCACTGCTGGGTTCCCCAGCTGCAGGGGCGGGGGGCTCTCCTCGCCCTCAGGGGACATCTCCCCGGGCAGGGAGGTCTGGTACATACTGGCGTCGTATCTGCTGGACAGCTGCCCCAGGGACTGCAGGTGCTGGGGCAGCTCATCCTCTTCTTCCTCCTCTTCCTCCTCATCTTGTTCCTCTGTCTTTATTACGATCCCCTCTGCTCCAAGGACAGAGAGAGAGAGAGAGAAAGAGAGAGAGAGAAACAGACATTAGCTGGTGCTCAGAGGCCTTAACCTGAAGTTACAGCACTGCATTACCCTCAGCTGCAAATGCTGCATATATATTGTTGGCCCCAAATTCCTTCTTTTGGGAAATTATTCCTGTCTCTGCGGCCTGTGTGCTCCCCCTCGATGGGGCTGGACGTGTAAGACAGTGAGGCCTTGGTGTTTGATTTAGGAATGAGTCCAGACCTAAAACAGACTACTCCAGAGCCCTTTGTTGGAATTTTATCCAGAGGATGCAAGGGAGATAGATTCTTGGTGTTCGGGATGGGAAGGTGCTCACGGAGCAGGAACTAAGGAAAGCCGCACATGGGCTGCTATCAAGGGAGCAACCAGAGCCAACCGTGCCTTAGCTGGCATATTCATGATCCTACCAATTATTTCAGTGATAAGCTCCCATTTGTTATTTAGGGTACTTTGAGAGTTGGGTTTCTACCAGCTGTGCCAAAGGGGTTTGACTCCCAAAGCTCTTGGTCTTCTCCCCTCTAAAGGCGCCTCTGCCTGAGCTCTGCTGACTAGTCTGCTGGAGACCTGTCCTCCTGAAATCTTCCCTCCTGTCCCTGTCTCCGTGTCTGCTTTGATGGCCTCAGCCCACAGCACTCCAGCCTCCCCTGAGCCACAGTAGTGGGTGTCCCTCCCCAGCATTCTGTCCCATCTCATGGATGGATGACTCTTCCCACAGTTAGCTCTACCAGTCTCGCAGCTGGATCAGGTGTTTTTTCTCACCATTCCCACAAATGATCCCCACCCTCCCGCCTGGTCTGTTAGTGCCCAAACACTGGTAAGTTCTATAGTCGAGAATCAAAGTCTTAAGAGAAAAGGAGTGGCCTCTGGCTCCTATTTGAATTTTGTCAAGTGCCCTGTACTTATTTGGCACTCCCTACACACTGAGGAATGCTATTTGTAGTCACAGTGTGACATGAGAGTTACTCACCAACACAGTCTGTATTTTGAGGATTCTTAAATGGCTTTTTTCAAAGCATTTTCACACCTGTTCTGTCTCTCCAGGTGTGTAGTATCTTATAGAATAAAAATGATCCCCATTTCACAGGGGAGGCATCCAATCCCAGAGACACCAAGTGATGTTTCCAAATAGGCCTTTTCAGAGGTTGTCCTTTAGGGCCATCTAGCTCACACCTCAACTGACAGCAGAGAAACTGAAGCTAGCAATGTTGGGGACTCCTAAGCCATAGCATTTTTTTTTTTTTTGGCTGGAGCTGGGTTTGAACCTGCCACCCCTGGTATATGGGGCCAGCGCCCTACTCCTTGAGCCACCAGCGCCATCCCATAGCGTTTTCTATTCCTCCTCCAGTGCCAGTAAACGAAGGTGTTAAAATTAGAGGACACAGGTGTGCTGACTCAGTGCTGCCTCCGTAGTGTTGGGATTCTCAGCAGGAAGTGATTCTTGGAGCATGATGCCTAAAAGATCAAGGAGGAGGCAGCTGCAGAGGCTGGTAACTAGTTTCTCCTGAAAATACAGAGTTAGGTTCGAAAAGCAGAGGGGAAAATAGTACTCCAAAAGATCCAAACTCTCCTTGAACATCAGAGTTGCTTTTTTCTTAATGACATGACAAAAATGGAACATATGGCCCTAAATTAGGACTCAAAATTCCACAAACAACTGTTTAGTAGTTTTCTAAGGTTCTACTAGAATGGGGAGTGCTCAAATGATGCTTCCAATATAGCACATACTGAGAATTTGCCTTATGTCTTTTTCCAGTTCTTTTATGAAAGGCAATGTGGTGTGTCTAAAAGACTTCTGAAATATCTTGCAGTGATTTAAAAATAAGAAGTTAGGTCCACAACTTCTGATGATGAAGGATGCCCATGATATTTATTAAGTGCAAAAAGGCAAATTATACAGAAATTATCTACAGATAAAAAAATTAAATCAACATGATACTTTAAAAAATCTAGATTAAATGGATGTGGATACATTTCTAAATATAAAAAATAAGATACAAATGTGTGATGGTTAATTTCACACAAACAAAACTGTAAGTGGGTCCTATCAAATTTTCAAGAACACAATTCCTATCTTATACATTTTTTTCATAATATAGAACAAGAGCAAAAGCTGTCCAGTTCATTTGATAAGTTTCATATAACACTGTTTCTAAAATTAGATGAGGACAAGTAAAAAAAAAATTTCAGGTTCATTTTATATATGAATAACTTTGGAAAACTCCTGAATAAAATATATTACCTAGGTGCAATGGTGTATTCAAAAAAACTATGCCAAGTAGGGCTTTTCTTAGGACTACAAAATAGTTTAACATTGGAAAATCTACCAGCAAACCAGTCCTGGGATCAGGACACAGTGAACCCACTTCCTGACTGTTCTTGAAGTCAGAGGGAGAAAGAGTGAGCAGAATGATGACATAGAGGCTTTGCAGGTAAACCAGAATGATGACTGGGTTCTACCCAAGAAAGCTAGTACCACAGTCCTGTTTAAAAACATGCTTTCTAGGGTGGAAATCTTTAGGTTAGTTGAGGACACAAGTGTGACTTTTGTAGCAATCAAGGACACCCTAGGAGCGGGAAGCTCTAGCTTTACCATCATCTATGTGGCCTTGAAGACAATTTATTTGGCCTCTGCCTGTCGTATGTGGGGTGTTAGACAGATTTATCTCTAAGATCCATTTGAGTCTTAGTGGTCTTGGCGTATGACTTCCTTCCTAGCCCAGAGGCAGATTCTTAGTAAACCTGAGGCAAGGCCCCTACACTTGAGGTGGTGCTGGGGCTCTTTTAAGGCTGTCATCCCCTCAGCTTCCAAGTCCCTATCTGAGGGAACCACATCTTTCCCGAGAAGCTGAAGCCCAGAGGCACCCCCTCTGCAGCTCCATCTTACCCGTGCAGCTTCTTTGCTGCACCAGCATCTGCTTGAGTTCGCTGAACTCGCTGGATCCTTCTGTGGACTCCTCCAGCACATTCTCCTGCTCCTGCATGTCCAGGTCCGCCTGTTCCCCGCAGGGGTCGCCAAGCTCTGAGTCCTGAAAGCCGTGTTCTTCCACTTGCCCCATCAGAGGTTCAGGTGTCTCCAGACTCTCTGAGCCCTCGTCGTTGGTCTGCACCTCGATCTTAATCACGATCCCATCGTGTGCTGAGGGAGGGAAGGAGACAGAACACGTTTATGCCACCTGCCCAAGTTTCTGCAACCACGGCATTCATATTTCAACAATTCTAATTTGGGGGGGCCCTAAAGAAATGCAATACTGCGTTGGCAGTGAGTACACATAGAATTTTCTGGATACTTGTAGCCTTGAACACCAACACTAACTGGAGTCAAGAGATGCAAAAGTTTGTTTTCCTTGAACCCCACAGTTTCTAAAAATATTCAGTGTGGTCAGGGTTTATTTTAAAGAGGCCCTCCTTCCCCTTCCTAGTTAGGCCAGCCAGCTGGCACATTCAACAGGGTTTCTCACTCACAATCAAGTAGAATGAAAACAAGGTGCTAACCACCACTCCACTCTCACCCTTGGTCCCAACCATGTACCATAGGAGTGTTTGGGTTTGTTTTAGTTAAACAGCATCCTGTTACACATGTTGTCCTGAATTTGTGTTTTTTAGCTTGTCTGCAGGTTAATTTCAAATGCATCATTATACACATAAGCATCATTTTGCATAAATGGGATTGTGATACATATTTTTGGTTTAGTGCTGGTTTTTTTCCTTCCCCCTCCCTCACGTCTCATTTCATCACTGGGGGTAACTAGAGTAATTAAGATTTTTCTCCATGCTTATATAGTTATTCATAACAATACATATACATCTTTATTTTCTGGCCATTACTGGTGTTGAAATAAAATTGTCTTACATCTCTCCTCAACATTCCTTTTCTCACTCAAATACCTTATAGAAATCTCTTCAAACCACTTTATATAGCACTACCACATTCTCTTTAAAAGTAGCATGTATTCCATCAGAGGACAATACTTTAATTTATTCATTCTTTCCCTAATGAAAAAACACTCACTTTTTATTCCCAGTCTTTTGCTGTGGTGAACAATACTGCAATAAACATTTATTTACTCAAATTTTTCCAACCACAAAATACTGACTTTATTCCTAAAAGATTCCCAGGAGTGGGGATGCAGAGCAGGAGATGTACATATTTTTAATTTTGACAAATGTCATCAGATGGCTTTTCTATCTTTTTTTTTTTTAAGAGACAAAGTCTCACTTTATCACCCTCAGTAGTGTGCAGTGGCATCACAGCTCACAGCAACCTCCAGCTCTTGGGCTTAGGTGATTCTCTTGACTTAGCCTCCCGAGCAGCTGGGACTACAGGTGCCCGACACAACGCCTGGCTGTTCTTTGTTGCAGTTTGGCCAGGGCTGGGTTCGAACCTGTTACCCTCACTATATGGGGCTGGCGTCCTACCCACTGAGCCACAGGTGCCACCCTGTCTGTTACTTTTATGTGTGGCACATTTTGCACACATGAAAGTCGCCCATGGCCTTTTAAAGGTTTACATATGGTCAGGTGTGTCCCTGTTTCTTTTTATAGCTCCAGGGTTTTCTGTCTTAGTTGAGAAAGTCTCCTCTGGGCAGTGCCTGTGGCTCAGTGGGAAGGGCGCTGGCCCCATATACGGAGGATGGCAGGTTCGAACCCGGCCCCGGCCAACCTGCAACAAAAAATAGCCGGGCATTGGCTCGGCGCCTGTGGCTCAACCGGCTAAGGCGCCAGCCACGTACACCTGAGCTGGCGGGTTCGAATCCAGCCTGGGCCCGCCAAACAACAATGATGGCTACAACCAAAAAATGGCTGGGCATTGTGGCGGGCGCCTGTAGTCCCAGCTACTTGGGAGGTGGAGGCAAGAGATTCGCTTGAGCCCAGGAATTGGAAGTTGCTGTGAGCTGTAATGCCACAGCACTCTCTCCAGGGTGACAGCTTGAGGCTCTGCCTCAAAAAAAAAAAATAGCCGGGCATTGTGGCAGGCGCCTGTAGTCCCAGCTACTTGGGAGGCTGAGGCAAGAGAATTGCTTATGCCTAGGAATTGGAGGTTGCTCTGAGCTGTGACGCCAGCACTCTATCAAGAATGACAAAGGGAGACTCTGTCTCAAAAAAAAAAAAGAAAAAGAAAAAGAAAGTCTCCTCTGGTCCTAGATGGTCTACCTGGTCTCCTAGGTTGCATCCCAAGGTTTTTATTATCTTATTAACGTTTAGGTCTTTAATCTACTTGAAACTTATTATATGTATGCTGTGAGACAGGGATTCAACTTTATTTTCTTCTATTTGGGTAGACGTGTGAGTGTAAACCTCCTTACGCACTGAAAATCACTTCCTTAGTTGAGGAAATGTGTAATCATAATAAACATATTCATTATTCACTGAATGTTTATTAACAGATATTTTTGGGCACGAACAATATGTCTGTCATGTGGTGTTCTAATGCTTGGGATATTAAATAAATCACATTGTATGTTAGAAGGTGGTAAGTGCTGTGGGGAAATAAGAAGTCCCGGCCAGGCACAGTGGCTCACACCTGTAATCCTAGCACTCTAGGAGGCTGAGAAGGGTGGATTGCTTGAGCACAGGAGTGTCAAGGCAGCTTGAGCAAGAGCAAGAGCAAGAGCAAGACCTCCTCTCTACTAAAAATAGGAGAAAAAAAATTGCTAGGCATGGTGGCACATGCTTGTAATGTGAGCTACTAAGGAGGCTGAGGTAGGAGGACCACTTGAGCCCAAGCGTTTGAGGCTGCAGTAAGGTATGATGATGTCTCTGTACTTTAGCCAGAGGCAACAGAGCAGGGGGGAAAAGGGGAGAAGGTCAATGAAGCAGCAGCTGCAGCTCTGCCCTAGTGTAGCTCCTCACATTCTCCTGCCAAATCCGAGTACTCCCCATCCAAAGGGACCACCCTACTGAGGAACCAGACCACCTTGTCGGCTACACACTGCTGCTTATGACCCAGGGCTGGGGGGCCATCTGATGCTTGGTAATGCTTTGATTCCTCTCTGATGGGCCAACCCAACTCCCTTAGAGGCAGACAGGATATAAAGCAGCTCTGATGTTCCCAAGTTGCATTCCACAGCCTCGAATGCAGACCTTTGCTACTTCCCTCCAACTGAGGGCGTCTCCCACTCTCACTCTCCAAAGATATCTCTATCCTCATCTCTATTAAAAGAAAAAGTCATCCACATTTACATCCTTGACTTCACACTGCGCTAGCTCAAAGTTACCATTGTTACCTCCCTCCTCTTGCTCTCCAATCTCAGGAAAAGTAGTGTTCCTCTTCCCTCCTACAACCGAAATCCTCTCCTTTGTTTCCTGGAATTTTGCTCAAAATTAGTTTTATCCCCTTTTCTCCTTCATCTTCACTCCTTGTCTCTGCTTCTTCCACAAACACAACCATGACTCCAGCATCGGAAAAGGTTCTTTCCTTACTTTACGAACCCTTTAAAACATTGTTTGCCTACACCTTAAAATAATTTTTCAAACTATGCACCCCTCTGCACCTTCTTAAATAAATATGTCAAATGCATCAGTGACTGCAAAAGATGTAATTTCTGAAGTAGTGTAAATATTGATATTTTGAAATAAACTCTTCCATCACCCTTTAATGTCACCAATGGAATCTGAGAACTCTAGCAATTTTAAGCCCAACATTATTCACTTACAAAATACATGAACAAGTTCTTCTTTGATAGTTGGAATTTTTATATCATTCCTTTTCACTGTGAACTTCTATTTCCATTCCCACTATGCCCACAGAATTTTATCCTAATAGATCGTATTTTTAGGCTTAGAAGCCTTTTACTCATCACTTCATCTATCTGTCTGCCAGAAAAATGTGTAAGTAAATTTAAAGTTTCAGTTTGCTTTCATTTCTAATAACCACAGGGCTCCAAGTGTTCATTCTTACCTGGTTTAAGTTATTCTTAGTAATTATTACTATAAGATGAGAAGTGATTATCCAAGATACAGAACAAAAAACTTTTGGAAATGTATCTCTTATAAGGATGAATAGAAAATTTTATCCAATTAGTTCTCTTATCTGAGAATGAATATTCTTACTGTCGAATGAGAGTACAGAATTAATTTTATTCTATTCTTCATTTTTATAAACAAAACCTCACTTACATTGAGAAACCTCACTTACACAAATAGGCAGGCTTGAAGGAGCTTTGTTTTAGAACAGCCCTAATTCTCTGAACGTCTGCTATAATACAAAATCACATGGTTTACATACCATCAAAAATTATTTTCCTGCCCTAGGGCTATGGCAAAGAAAAATTGTTTTACGTGACCTATTAGCTCACAACTTGATGAGGTCATCTTCAATTTTGTTGAAAGCTAAATTTTGCAAATAACCTAACTTGCAAAAGAATTTGCCTCCTGGGCCCCAGAGCAATGTGGTTTTAGACATGTACCCCAACATTCCTGATTATCTCTGTTTGGTGACCCAGGGGGGTTTATACCTGGAGAAATGCTCCATGATGAGATGGGCAGGAGGTGCCTTTTTTTTTTTTCTTTGAGACACTCACTATGTCACCCTCAGTAGAGTGCCATCGCATCACAGCTCACAGCCACCTCAAACTCATGGGCTTAAGCAATTCTCTTGCCTCAGCCTCCCAAGTAGCTGGGACTACAGGTGCCTGCCACAACGCCCAGCTGTTTTTTGGTTGTAGTTGTTTGGTAGGCCCAGGCTGGATTTGAGTCAGCTCCAGTGTATGTGGCTGGTGCCCTAGCCGCTGAGCTACAGGTGCCTAGCCTTTTTTTTTTTTTTCCCCCCTTAAGTAGTGAGAGATGTAGGAGATGTGCTGAAATTTCAGGGACCACTTGTGTTGTGTGCTCTGTGGTGACCCATTTTACAAATGAAAACAGATGGATTAAGGACCTGGAAATCACATCCTAAAAGCCATCTTGGAGAGTCTCCTTGAGAGCATGGATGGGTGCCCCAGCTTAAAGATCAGGGCCTTAACACCTGCCCCTATTTCAAGACCCCACTCACATGCAAGCTACATGCAAGCTGCTGTACCAGGCTTCTTTTTCTTTTTCTTTTTTTTTTTTTGAGACAGAGCCTCAAGCTGTCACCCTGGGTAGAGTGCTGTGGCATCACAGCTCATAGCAACCTCCAATTCCTGGGCTCAAGCAAGTCTCCTGCCTCTGCCTCCCAAGTAGCTGGGACTACAGGCGCCCGCCACAACACCTGACCATTTTTTTTTTTTTTTGGTTGCAGCTGTCATGGTTGTTTGGCGGGCCTGGGCTGGATTGGAACCCACCAGCTCAGGTGTATGTGGCTGGCGCCTTAGCCCGTTGAGCCATAGGTGCTGAGCCCTGTACCAGGCTTCTTACAGGACTCTCAGCTGGGCATGCGCCTCTGAACCCCCAGCACTTTCCTCGTCTGCTCTGCTCTGCGTGGGACTTAACTCTTTCTGCCTTAAGACAGCACTGTTTACACACCTTCATGCCACCAACCTTGTTATTCAGTAGGGAAGCCAGTGTTTCTGACTAAAAAAGTCTCCCTACCCCAAACAACTTTTGAAAGAGTACTGACACCAAACTGTATTTATAAATAGGAATTTATCCTCCCACTTAAAAAAATTAATCAAAATCACACTGGGAATATAGTTTCTCATATATGTGGGAATGGTAACATTTCAAACCAGTAGAAGAAAGCTTTAAATAGGGACAACTGGTTTTCTGACTGGAAAGGGAAAAGCTACCTTCACACACTGCACATTAAAGTATACTCCTAATGAATAAGAAATTTAATATAAATACTGAAATCCTACTAGTACTAGAAACCCAGATATATAAGTGTTACCACTTAGAGCTGAGGGATAGGCTATTCCCAGACCTCTCGATCGCTCAGATGTCCCTTCTAGAGGCTGTCTGATTGTTTACACCAAACATACTAAAAATGCTCAACCCAGATCAACTATACATTTTTCCTATAAATTGTTCTGAAAGGATTTGTAGGTTGCTTAGACATTATCAATTTGTTATACTTAATTAAATGGCCTCACTTAATCTGTGATTGGTTTTTAATCTCTGTAATCACACTGGTCCATAAAGTCTCTTGTGAGATGGAAAAAAATCTCTCTTACAAATTGTTTTCAAATATATTAAATGTTTGTGAAGACTGAATTAATTAATGAAGCTGATATGCTATATTAATAGACATTTAGTTAAAATAAACATTAAATTATTTACGTGTAGTAATTTTCTTTTTGTTTTCTAGAGCAAAAAGTATTTTATTTTAGGTTTCAAGTATTTTCTTTTTTTTTAAATTTATTTATTATTTTTTGAGACAGAGCCTCAAGCCATCACCCTGGGTAGAGTGCCGCGGCATCCACAGCTCACAGCAACCTCCAATTCCTGGGCTCAAGCGAGTCTCTTGCCTCCGCCTCCCAAGTAGCTGGGACTACAGGCGTCCGCCACAACGCCCGGCAGGTTTCAAGTATTTTCATAGGTTTCTGAGAATCTCTCAGGCCCAAGGCCTGTGATCAGTGTTTACTGAATAATATGGCCTGAGTAAATATTTTTACTACATGAAACCCAGACACCGTAAAGAAAATAACTAATGAACCTGAATACACAGAAACTTAAAATTGATAAATTTGAACATATAAAAATTTAAAACTACTGTATCCTTACCACCACATAAAGACTATATACAAAAGTAAACCATAAACAGGGGCAAAGTATCTACATACCTGTTACAGACAAGAGCCAATGTCCTTAATAGTTAAGCTTTTACAAATCATAATAAAAAGATGAATAATCTCCAAAAGAGACAAAGATAATTTATAAAATAAGACATTCTAGTAGTCAATAAAGGTATGAAAATATGCTCAAAATCACCCTTAGAGAAAGTCAAATAAAAACATCAAAATATTGTTTTCTCTACTTGTCACTTTGGCAAATAATAAAAAGATAAACAATACCTACTATTTTCGTGGGTGTGTGGAAATAAGTATTTTCATGCTTGGAAGAAGGTGTATAGATTGGCACAATTGTTTTGAAGGGTACTTGCCAGCATCTATTAAATTTTTAAGTGGGTATATCCTTTCACCCAGAAAATCTATTTCTAAAAAAGTTTCAGACAAGTGCACAAAGATCTATTACTGAAGTACTGAAACTTGTGAGCAACTAAATGTACATCAATGGGAGAGTATTTAAATAAATTATGAAATCAATACGCAAAATACTATAGTCTGCCATTGAAAAGAACAAAGTACATTTATACATTTTAACATGTAAAGAAAACTTGAAAAAAGCAAGTTGTCAAACAGTACACTTGTATATTGTTTGAACCATCCTACAATGACCATGTACAGTATTATGTATTACTTGCATAATTAAGGCTATGTGTGTACATGTATTACCACATGCATATAAAATTAGAAAAATAAACTGTTGACTCTTGAGAGAAAATTATGGGGCGCTTTCATTCTGCATTTTTTCTTTTTGAAATTCAAAACCAATGTTGCCACATTATTTTTCCTGTGCTCCTCCTGGCTTGTAAGTTGCCACATTATTTTTCCCAACCAGCTCAAAGCAAATGCATTTTGGTTGATTGTGGCTATGGATTTTCTCATGGCTACACTTTCTGTTAGGTTTTGCTCTTTTCCACCCCTCATTTCCTGTTCCCAGAGGCAACTGTCCACTTGATCTTTTATCATTTATCTTGATTACTCTAAGTAATATACTTACGTTGCTAATCTTGAGTTTTCATTACCTTTTTTTCCGCAGTTTTTGAACCTACCACCTCTGGCATATACAGCCGGCGCCCTACTCTTTTGAGCCATAGGCACCGCCCCTAATCCTGAGCTTTCAATTTTAAGCATTATCTATTGACTTCTAAGACCTGAAGGTCAGGGCCATCTCTTCCAAATCCCTGATCCTCTCAATGTAGCTTCATTATAGTTTTAGTTGGATGAATACCGACTGTTTACATTACAGGATTATGGGTTATTTATCATTAAACTATGTAGTATACAATAAGTACTTTCCTATGCCTGAAAACCTTTTTGCTTTCCTTGGAGCTAATGTTTTCTTTTGCTTACCTCACTATTGATTATCACAAACCCAGCCCCAAACCTGACCTTACTGTGTCTCTCTTCTCACCAAACATTCGAACATATTATTTATAAATTTCTCTACTTGAAAAACTTCTGGAATGTTCTACTGTGTTCCAATCTGGACTGATTGCCTATAGGTGCATGGCTGCCTTCTTGGCACCCTAAAAGATCCTTTATAGTTTTTTTACTTCTTTTCTTCTTTCTCTTTTTTTAGAGATAGAGAGTTGCCCAGGTCAGAGTGCCATGGCATCAGCCTAACTCACAGCAACCTCAAACTCCTGGGTTCAAATGATCCTCCTGCCTGGGCCACCCAAGTAGCTGTGACTATAGGTGCCTGCTACAATGCCCAGCCAATTTTTCTATTTTTAGAAGAGATAGGGTCTCACTCTTGCTGTGGCTGGTCTTGAACTCCTGAGCTAAAGGGATCCTCTTGCCTCAGCCTCCTGGAGTGCTGGGATGACAGGCCTAAGCCACTGTGTCCCCTTCAATATTTTTTTGCATTAAAGTTCCTAATGCGTCTTTCTTGGTTTACTTCCTCATTTTGGCAAAGTTCTTCCCCTAGCTTGACAAAGCGCATTCGTGGAGACCTTGAACATCTCAGAATGTCTCAACTTGTTTTCACAGTTAATAGTATGGCTAGATATTAAATTGTAGAGTAGAAGAAATTTCCCCCCAGAATTTAAAGGGCATTGTTGTACTATCTTCCAGCTTCTAATACTGTTGAAAAGTCTAGGGCCACTCTAATTCTTATTTCTTTATTTGAGCCAATTTTTCCTCTCTAGAAGCTTGGGCTTAAGCGATTCTCTTGCCTCACCCTCCTGAGTAGCTGGGACTACAGGTGCCCACCAGCTATTTTTCTGTTGCAATTCCCATTGTTGTTTTAGCAGGCCCAGGTTGGATTCGAACCCACCAGCTTTGGTGTATGTGGCCGGTGCCCCACCCACTGAGCTACGGATGCTGCCTGGTTTTATTTCTTTCTTTACTTAATTTGTCTCTGCATTTGAGAGGTTTTCCCAAATGTCTTGTGGTTCTTGGTTGGCCATGTAGACTTAAAAGTGGAACACTCAAAGAAGTATTGAGAGCTCAGTGCATTTGGGTGGGGCTTGCCAACTATAACTCTCCCAGTAGGATGCTTAAGACAGGTCATTTTATTAGATCTCCTGGGCTAGTCCCAAAAGTCTCCAGGTAAGACTTCCAATATCCTGACTGAAGGGTTTTCCTTGACACTGGCATATTTGGGGACTCAATTTAGGAAGGAAAATGGAGATCTCAGCATCTGCATGCTTAGAGTCACTTATTCTCCTGTTTTCTGTATTGTACCCTACCCTCAACTGCCTCTGGTGCCCATGTCTAGAGATCATCTTTTTTGTTTTGTTTTCTCCAGAGAATAAGCCTCAATTATGTAGCGGGGCTGGGGAGAGGCTGGGGGAGGCTAATGGGGAAAACTGGCTGTTTAAAAGATGTAGCCCTCTATGTTTGGGCTCCCTTACTGGCACCTCCAGCCTACAGTCCCTGAACTGCTAATTTCTGAGTCTCCAGCAGGGGTTGGGGTACAAACTGGGTTTCTTCTCAGCTTTCCGCAATACCAATTTCAGATTTAGTTCTCTGCATCAGTCATCACCCATCCACCTGCTTTTAGGTCCCAAAACTTTGTTGCTGTTTCCCCTTACCCATTCTTTCAAAAAGTCCCTTTCCTCTTATTTTAGAAGGATTTGGGGAGATAGGAATAGACATACTCCTGCCATCTTTAACTCAAGGTCTTTCATGCACTCTCTTTTTTTTTTTTTTTTGAGACAGAGCCTCAAGCTGTCGCCCTGGGTAGAGTGCCGTGGCATCACAGCTCACAAGCTCACAGTAACCTCCAACTCCTGGGCTTACGTGATCCTCTTGCTTCAGTCTCCCAAGTAGCTGGGACTACAGGCGCCCACCACAACGCCTGGTTGTAGTTGTCATTGTTTGGCAGGCCTGGGCTACATTCAAACCCGCCAGCTCTGATGTTATGTGGCTGGTGCCTTAATGGCTTGAGCTACAGGCACTGAGCCTAGTTTTTAAAAAATTATTTTTCCTGAACAAGTCATATATGATCCTTTTGTAGTTCATAAGCATGATGATTGGGTATTCACATGCATGCATGAGATGTGCCTCTCTCAAACTTTGTTATGGCTTCCGCACATTACCTGACATGAAAAAAAGGAGTAATATATGCTCATATCAGAAAATTTTATAAAATATACAGAATATAATTTTGATATGTTTCTATGACCAGTTTCTTTTTTTTTTTTTGAGACAGAGTCTCATTATGTCGTCCTCGGTAGAGTGCTGTGGTGCCACAGCTCACGGCAAACTCAAACTCTTGGGCTTAAGTGATTCTCTTGCCTCAGCCTCCCAAGTAGCTGGGACTACAGGTTCCTGCTACAATGCCTGGCTATTTTTGTTGTTGTTGTTGTTGGCATTGTTGTTTTAGCAGGCCTTGGCTGGATTTGAACCCACCAGCCCCAGTGCATGTGGATGGTGCTCTAATCATTGAGCTACAGGCAATGAGCCTGACCAGTTTTTGTCTCTTTTGTCTACACCATTGGCCTCACATCACATTTCCCATTTGTATGTTGACTAATCTCCCCTTTCAGTTGGACCATTCCCATCATTTCAAACAGGCTTTAGCAATCTCCATTGCCCCTCACAGCTAACCTTCTCACCCCATGGTGAACATGTGCTACCTCTACTTCATCACCTGCCACTCACTCCTCACCTACTGATGATCTGGCTCCACCTCCACCAGGCCACCACTGTTTCTCAGTTTGCAAGCCCAGTGGACACTTTCCAGTCTCCATGTCACTAAACTGTACAGAATTCAGTATTTTTGACCCTGCTCCCATGTCACTAAACTGCACAGAATTCAGTATTTTTGACCCTGCTCCCTCCCTTCTGGAAATACTCTTCTCTTGAAATACTCAATGAGGCCCCATCTTCATTTTTCTGCTACCTTCCTGGATGCTCTTTCTGTTTCCCTTGAGTTCACTGGTTCTTCTTTCTTTTCCTATAACAGTGGTTTCTAACCCTGGATGCACCTCAGAATCACAGCAGAAGCTTTTTAAAAAATACTAGCACCGAGAGGTGCCTGTGGCTCAGTGGGTAGGACACTGGCCCCATATACCAAGGGTGGCGGGTTCGAACTCAGCCCTGGTCAAACTGCAACAAAAAAATAGCCGGGCGTTGTGTCAGGCGCCTGTAGTCCCAGCTACTCAGAGAGGCTGAGGCAAGAGAATCGCCTAAGCCTAGGAGTTGGAGGTTGCTGTGAGCTGTGACGCCACGACACTCTACTGAGGGTAACAAAGTGAGACTCTGTCTCTTAAAAAAAAAAAAAATACTAACACCTGGGCCCCACCCCAATCAATATATCCTAAACCTCCAAATCTGTCCCAAAAGTCAGGGCTCTGCAGGACATGGCTTGTTTTCTCCTCTCCAAGGACTGAGTAACCTAATCGAGTCTAGCCAACCAATGCTAAAATTTCCAAGTGTCTCAATGACAAGTGTTTCCAGCTCACACCTCTTTCTTTGAACTTAACTTTACTCAGCTACTTCCTCAACATTTTCTCTTTGATGTCTCACAGCTATCTCAGATATAACATGTTCAAAGTCAAATTCTCATCATTTCTACAAATCTGAACCCTACATTGTCTTCCATCCTCCCTATTACTTAAGCCAGAGGCCTGGGAGTTATCATTGGCACCACCCTTTCCCTCCTGTTCAGCATCCAATAGTCACTGAGTCCTTTCTCTGACTGGCAACAGGTATCTTGCAAACAGTCATTTCCCTCCTTGGCTATGCCATGGTATCCTATCTGAAGACAAAAAGAACCTCCAGCCATTCTCCTAGCTTCCAGACTTTCCTCCCACCAATTAGTTCTCCTTGGAGCAGCTGGAACCTTACTTTTTCTTTAGCTTTCGACTAAAAATTCCATGTCTTCAAAGAGGCCTTTTCTTATCTCCCAAACTCAAGGGCATCTTCCTTGATGTGTATCTTAAAGCCCTGGGTGCTTCTGTCTCAGTTCTGCCACAGCTGGTGACTGTGTTTTTATGCAGGTAGAGCATTTGGGTTGCTAACATCAGTCTCTCCACTGGAGTGTAAGTCTGAGGGCAGGGACCTCTGGGGCACATAGTTCCTGACACAATATCTGGCACAAAAAATATCTAATGAACTAAATAATAAACATACAAGTGAAACATATACCGTCAAAAGTCTTTATAAATGTGATTTTAGTTGCTGCATGACAGTCTACTGAAACATGTTTAATTGTACATCTTTTTTTTTTTTTTTTTGAGACAGTGCCTCAAACTGTCACCCTGGGTAGAGTGCTGTGGCATCACAGCTCACAGCAACCTCCAACTCCTGGGCTCAAGTGAGTCTCCTGCCTCCACCTCCCAAGTAGCTGGGGTCTACAGGCGCCCGCCACAATGCCCGGCCATTTTTTGGTTGCAGCCATCATTGTTGTTTGGTGGGCCCGGGCTGGATTCGAACTTGCCAGCTGAGGTGTACGTGGCTAGAGCCTTAGCCCATTGAGCCACAAGCGCCGAGCCTACTTGTACATCTTAATCCCTAATTTTGGATTCTTTTTCATGCTACAGATTCTCAGAAAGAAAATTACAAGGTCAAATGTATGAACATTTAAAGTATTCAAAATACATTTTAAGACTAGAAAGTATCAGATTGCTTTCTCAAAAGACTGAAACTATGCATACTCTGAGTGGCAATGTATGAGCATGCAGACTTCAGCCACGCCTTCTGATCTGTCACATTCTTGGCTAATTTCTTAGGTGAAGATGGCAGCTGGCTTCTCCTGGCCTCCATGCCTACCATTGTAGACCCATGAACGGGAACCCCTATTCTGAGGATTTTAATGCAGGGTTGATTATCTTGGGATATTTTTGGGAACTAAATCATAAAATTGTCATGTTTGGTATAGATGGAACTATGAAAAGTCCCAATATTCTAGATTTTTCTTCCCTGGTGTTGGTACCTTTGGGTCTAGCACAGGGCTGGCTTTGTTGCCATCTGGCTAAGAGGGAAGATACATGAACAGAGAGGTTACCCACTGATGTGTCTGGGGTGATGATATCTGTAGTTCCACAGAACCGTCCGGTTATGGAAAGACCAGGGCCTTTGTCTATCAAGAGGTGTGAGCTGAAGGCCAGTTCTGTACAGCAATGGCTCCTACATCCTCCTCTGTCCTCCCTACCACTGTAGACTCCAAGGGGCTAAAGGTAGTTAGTGGACAAATGACACATTTCAGCCATACAAGAAAACCTCTGTAAGGTCACCACTTCCCAGAAGGAGCTCAGGCTGTGGTTGTACAGGTGCCAGAACATACCCTACCCAGGGTAGAGAGGACTAGGGTATTTTTTGCTTTTCAATTGGCCACATTCTTTTTTTTTGAGACAGAGCCTCAAACTATCACCCTGGATAGAATGCCATGGCATCAAAGCTCACAGCAACCTCCAATTCCTGGGCTCAAGAGTGTCTCCTGCCTCCGCCTCCCAAGTAGCTGGGACCACAGGCGCCCGCCACAACACCTGGCTATTTTTTGGTTGCAGCCGTCATTGTTGTTTGGCTGGCCTGGGCTGGATTCGAACCCGCCAGCTCAGGTGTACGTGGCTGGCGCCTTAGCCTGTTGAGTCACAGGCGCTGAGCCCAATTGGCCACATTCTATGGGAGGCCCATTTGTGATAAGGATGTGAAAAGTAGCCAGAGAAAGGGGATTGATGCTCTTGCCTCCAACCCTTCTAAGAAAATACTAAATGAACCACAAAGCCCCAAAGGGACATCAGACTATTGTAGGATTTTTACCATAAGACCTCTCCTGAATTCTCATTCTTTGTCTCCCAAGCTTGCTTTCTTATTTCTTCTACCTTGAATTTCTCTATTCCCACTTGATCCTTGTTTCTGGATGTAGCCTCTCAAACTTTTAAGGTACTTTTAGGGTGAACCAAAACATCACCCTGCCACGTGCCACACTCCTAACCCTGCGCTAGACCTTTGCCCTGATTTCAATCTCTAGGCACATCCTTAGAAAAGTGATGACACTGGATTTCTCTGGGATGTGCCAGCACTTATACTATCACAGGGTTCTATCTTTTCCCTGAGCTACCTTCCCACTTAGTACATGGGGTTGACATTACCCAATGAATGTTCCTAGAACATCTCCTTGGAGCCAGTTTCTAGGGCTCAAAATCAACAATATTAACTCATAATGAGACCTGAGTATTGGCCCCAAACTGAGGTCTCCAGCTGGATCATCCTCTTTTACAACAGACATAATCTCCAATGATGTTCGGCCACTCTCACATGTCATGTATGCCTACAAGGGACAAGGATCTGCTTCTACTGAAGACCGTCAAGTTAAGTGATGCACATCCAATCTCGATTCTAAAACAGGGGCTCCAAAAATTAATTATGCCCCAGGAAAACACTTGCAGTGCAGGTGTTGTACTCTGTGCTCTGGCTGCTGTAACTGCGATGACGCCCCATGAACAGCAACAGTAGCTGGTTTTCACTGAGTCACTGCAACGTGTCATTCACCGCGCCAGGCTTTGGTAAATAGGAGTGTCAGTTCCTATTTCCCCCTTCCTCAGGGGGAAGATTAGATATTCCCACAAGTCCTATTTTATAGATGAGGAAACTGAGATTTAAAATGATGGAGCAACCAAAATCATACCACTTATAAGCAGAAAAGCTGGATTCACATGTAGGCAACCAGACACCAGAGTCTGTACTCTGATTAGCCATGCCTGCAGCATACAGCTGACTCCACCTACTTGCCTCACCCAGACACTGTCCTGACAGTAATGCATGTAGGATGTTTCCAGTAAAGTCCACTCTGCCCCTTATCCTTCCACTGACCAGCTGTAGGACTCAGGGATGTAGCACTTCTTTGAGAAGCTCCAGGTGGCATAAGCACTAGTGACTGTCTGGCAAGTGACTGCCTTTGAGTTCCTTGCTTTATTTTTTGCAAAGAGTGAACTGATACTCCCATTTACCAGTAACTTGGGCCACCAGTGACCATGGAGGCCCTAAGCAGGTCTCAGCACCAGTAGGCCTTCTTTCTGCACACAGCTTTTAACACATCCCTTCAGGGTCTACCCTGGATTGTGATGCCCTGTGCTGGGGCCACCTGTTAGCCACTCACCTGCACTGGGATCTGTGGGGGCCTCGCCCTCCTCAGAGTCCTCCTGTTCCTGCATGGCCGGCCTTTCCCCACGCTCCATCTGTGACATGAGGTCTGGTTTGGAAATTGCATAGTCTGGGCAGAAGAAAGGAAAAGAAATACACTATGGGATGAGTTTGCACTGGATACTGTTAAGTGTCATCTGTGGGTGTGACACCAGGAACAGCTCCTCCACTTGGGACCAGCAATGCTGGAAAACAAATGGCCCAGGTCCACCCCTTTCCTCAGGGCCCATTGTGTGTGTGTGTGTGTGTGTAGCAGGGGAGGTGGGGGTCATGTTGCTCACAAGTGGCTGAAGCCTGCTCAGGTCTCTCATGACCAAGGCAAAAGATATTTGAAATTTTATAAAGGAAAAAACTAATCTTGATAAAATCTGAAGCCCATAAAATAGATTTCTTCACATAAAACAAGTTTAAAGTTCTTCAGAAATAAAGTTAAAAGATGAAGAAACTTGGAAGGAATATTGCACACATATATATGTGTCTGTGTGTGTATATAGATATAAGACATATACATGTATTATATATACATGGCCATACACATACATATATACATATATGTATAATATATATATATATAATGCATGTATTATATATACATATACATATATATAATACATGCATTATATAGATACCCACACATACACACACATATATATGGCCAAAGGTTAATATCCATAATTATACAAAAAAACTTCTATAATTAGTTAAAAAAAAAAAAAAGCAAAGCTATAAATAGGTAATTCACTGGATAACTATGAGTGATTGGCAGGGCACGGTGGCTCACGCCTGTAATCCTAGCACTCTGGGAGGCTGAGGTGGGAGGATCTCTTGAACTTAGAAGTTTGAGAATAGCCTGAGCAAGAGTGAAACCCCGTCTCTATTTAAAAATAGAAAAAAAAAAATTAAGTCAGGAATAGTGGCATGCCCATGTAGTGTCAACCTCTCCAGAGGCTGAGACAGAAGGATCACCTGATCCCAGGAGTTAGAGGTTACTGTGAGCTAGGCTGATGCCATGGCACTCTAGCCTGGGCAACAGGGTGAGATTCTGTCTCAAGAAAAAAAAAAAAAAGGAAAAAGAAAAAGAAATACAAATGGCCAGTAAATATATAAAAAGATGCACAAGTTCAGTAACCATCAAAGATTACATACTGTAGCTATAATGGCTGCAGAAATGTAAACTAGCTCAGCCTTCCAAAGAGCACTAGGGCTGTAGCCATAAAACTGCAAATGTGCATCCTTTTTCCTCCACATTCCTATTTCTTGGTGTCCGTACTATTGAAATGCTCTTAAATGCACAAATACACGTTTATCACGACACTTTACAAAGTGAAAAAAAATCATCAACCTATTGTTCACCAACAGTAGAAAGGTCAAAATCCTATGGTTCACCTAGAATTCTGTACTGTCCTTTGGGGGACATGATGGCATGGAATGCTGTCTGTGCCCACCACTAGGTAAAATGAGCAAATGGGCCCATCTGAGCAAATGCCAAACTGCATGCGTACCAGTGCGTGCATCATGCCTATGTTTGAAAATGCAAAAAAATGGGAAAGAACATGAGCCACAGGGCTCCCTCTGGGAAGTGGCATGAGTGACTAGGTGAGGGTTGTTCTTAATTACATAAATCTAAATTGCTAAATTTCACAATTTTATATATATCTAAATATTTTAAAAAGAAAAAAGAATTTAAAAAAGAAGAGGAAGTTATCCTATAGAAAGGTATATATCAAATTAACAATTCTAGCAAGAATGAAAGTTTCTATGCAGCAACACATTTAATGTTTCTTTCTTTCTTTTTTTTTGTAGAGACAGAATCTCACTTTATTACTGTCGGTAGAGTGCCATGGCATCACACAGCTCACAGCAACCTCTAACTCCTGGGCTCAGGCGATTCTCTTGACTCGGCCTTCCGAGTAGCTGGGAGTACAGGTGCCGCCACAATGCCCGGCTATTTTTTTTGGTTGTTGTTGCAATTTGGCTGGGGTCAGGTTTGAAACCGCCACCCTCAGTATATGTGGCTGGCGCCCTACCCATTGAGCCACAGGCACCGCCCAAACACTGAATTTTTGTTTGTTTGTTTGTTTCAGTTTTTGGCCGGAGCTGGGTTGAACCCACTACCTCTGGCATATGGGGCCAGCGCCCTACTCCTTTGAGCCACAGGCACTGCCCCATTTAATGTTTCTTTAAAACTTGTATTGTAGGCTCGGCGCCTGTGGCTCAACGGGCTAAGGCGCCAGCCACGTACACCTGAGCTGCCAGGTTCGAATCCAGCCCGGGCCGCCAAACAACAATGATGGCCGGGCGTTGTGGCGGGCTCCTGTAGTCCCAGCTACTTGGGAGGCAGAGGCAGGAGACTCGCTTGAGCCCAGGAATTG
>CAUYON010030203.1:0-10823 GCA_963573935.1 Arctocebus calabarensis
GAATTTGTGACCAGCCTAGGCAACACAGCAAGACTCAATCTCTACAAAAGATTAAAAAATGAGCTGGGCCTGGTCGTGCAAGCTGTAGTCCCAGGCATTTAGGAGGCTGAGGTGGAAGGATCACTTGAACCTAGAAGTTGGAGGCTGTAGTGAAGCCTGATTGTCCCACTGCACTCCAGCCTGGGCAAGAAAATGAGACCCTCCCCCCCATTTCTAGAAAAAAGAAAAAAAATACAAGTGAAGGCAAGTTGTTAAATAAAAAGTTAACTCTCTAGAGATAGCTTACTGTGGTGTAGCAGTCCTACTTTTCGCCATCTATTTTGGGATTAGATTTCTGTTCCTCGTGTCTGTAATAATAACCATACCACAGTCTTTTTTTTTTATTTGGATGAGAGTGTCCACTCCATGGATAATGGGGTGTTCGGTTTAAGATACCTTTTATGTATTTTGTAAATTCCCACCACCAACAAATAGGATGAACATGTAGTGGGGACAGGGAAGAAAATATCTGATGGAACATTGTTTTCTTGTATTATATAGTGCCCAAAGCTATAATATGCTTTCCTTAAAGGAAGGACTTTACCAAATTGTGATGTTCTTTACCAGTTGCGATAAAAAGTAGTTAATGAAACCCTAACATCCTTGAACTTGGTGCCTTTGATTTTTTCACTGGAGGTAGAAAGGATAGGTGGACATCTCAAAGAAATATGGTGATAAATATATTTCTTGAAAGATAAATCCATGCTATTGATCACAGTTTGAGGAGCAAATGCATTTTAAAAATTTATATATCTATATATTTTTTTTTCTTTTGCATTTTTTGGCTGGGGCTGGGTTTGAACCCACCACCTCCAGCATATGAGGCCAGTGCCCTACTCCTTTGAGCCATAGGCACCACTGAAAATTTCATATATTTTTTTAAGGCGAGTGTAAAACAAAGTTTATTGAAGGTGAGAGACAAGTTTACAGAGTAAGAAAGTTTACAAAGCAGGATACGTTCACCTTAGATAGTGAATGGGTCTCCATTGCCAGGACAATGGGAAAAGAGGCCTGAAAAAAAATGTATTGACTGATTTTAAGATGATAGAAAATTAGAATTTCACTTGAGAAACTTTACAAGGCTAGGGATTCCTTTTTTACATTGGCACCTGTTAGAAGGAACTAGGTAAGAGTCTGAGAGTAAGAACAGAAATAAAATGTAATTTCAGTTAGTTGGAGTAAATTATTCCTTTTAAATTATTGCTTGTGCCATCAGATAGGAAAATTTGGAAGAAAAATGTGGTTCTCTTTTACAGTATACCATTAACTTAGTGTGTGAAAAGCCATTTAATTTTGGAAAGAACTCTGCTCACTTTTCAAAAAAGCATAAAGGCATTCATCTTCAGGTAGAACGGAGGGAAGTCACTTAGTCATTGTGAAAAATGATCACAATAACTCTAAATTATTCTCATAAAATGAAAGTGAGGGGAATTGATGAATGCAATTTGCCAAGTGATGTTACTAAAAGCATCTGTGGAGGGTGTAAGTGTCTCGATGCTAAATAACCAAAGTTGTTGAGGAAAGAATTGGACAAAAAATTCGTTGCTTGTCTTCACTTTTTGTAACTCGCATCCACCCCCATGTGACTTGGAAGTTACCGGATGGAAATATGTTCACCCCCTGGGCTTCATTGCCTTGTAGAAGTCTTAACTGTTGATATGAATAAGTAAAGTAGTAAATGTGAACGCACAGAGACTCTCTTCTGAAATAGTTAGGACTTGTCCATTTTAAGTAGACATCACAGGGTAGAGGACTAAGTTGAAAATAGGTTCCTTTTTAGAAAATCTTGGATGTGAATGAAATAAGTGAAGCTGAGAGAGAAGATACATGTTTATAAGAGTCTGAAAAATTATGAGTGTCCCATGTCATTTGGGATTGTAACTAAATGTCACTTTCCAGGGCTGTTTTTTGTCTCATACCAGAAGTCAGTCTCACAGTTTAGTACAAGACATCATTATGTCACTCTCTGAATTTTCACTATATTGATACAAAAATCAGTATACTTATAGGTAAATATTATGAAAAGTTTGGTCTATGTTTTGTAAGGAAATGTGAAATTCACTTGATTGTCTAATAAAATCTAAGTAAAAGGCAGGATTATTTCAGAGCATTAGAGCATGGTCATAATCATGAAAAAGAATACATTATACCATGGGCACAGTTTTTGAGTAAACTATGGACTTTTATTGAGCATCTTACCTTATAATATATAGGGACAACTTAAGAGACATTTTGCAACCTGAAAAGCAATCACTATAAAGGTATATGACATAAAATTCATCTTGAAGATGCAAAAAGGCCTTGGATAGAATGACTGGAAATGTAAAACTGTAAGAATATAATCTCCAGAAAATAACTGTATTATATGAAACTTGGAATGAATTATCTCCTAGAAAAATATTTAATATACATTGAGATTATGTGGAACATTAATCTGACAATAACTTTTAACTTGACATTAAATGTTTCCCTACTATTTGTTTATTTTCTAAAATTATGACAGTATTGCAAAATGTAATAGTGTTAGTGGGAGTAATGTTTAAGTTGCTGGTTTTATTAATCGTTATTTAGAATTTTAGGCTTTTTTTTTTAAGACAGAGTTTCACTTTGTTGCCATCAGTAGAGTACTGTGGCCTCACAGCTCACAGCAACCTCAAGGTGTTGGGCTCAAGTGATCCTCTTGCCTCAGCCTCCCGAGTAGCTGGGACTACAGGCACTGCCATAAAACCCAGCTATTTTTTAGAGACGGAGGTCCTGATCTTGCTCAGGCTAATCTCGAACTCCTGTGTTTAAGCAATCCACCTATCTCGGCTTCCCAGAGTATTAGGATTACAGGCATGAGCCATTGCACCTGGCCTAGAATTTTAGTTTTGAAATACAATACTTTATTTCTCTTAAGACACCATTTACATTTTTGTTTTGTTCTAGTACTCTTTATCCATGAAAGAAAAACAGCTTTACCATAGACATGCTTTATTTCCTTGTTTGTTTTTTTTTTAAAAAAAACTGTTATTCAGCTTTTCTTTTTTATTAATAGTATTTATATTCCCTAATACTTGACATCATACAGTAGGATAATCCCTACGATAATGTAATGAAGGGAGGATGTGCCTAAATGGGAGAGTGGAAACTGGGAACTGATTAATGTCTTTCTATTCAAATCAAAGGAAGAAGAAACGTCTTGGATGTTCAACACATCAACTGATAGCAAGTGGGAGAAAGCTGATATGTTAATACCAGAAGGTCTGAAGACATTTAAGGTATCAAAAGAAAAACAAAAAATAGTTTTCTTTAAATTGTAAATTCAACTTTTACTTTTATAGTAGTGAAGAATTTATCATCACTGCTAAATTTAAATCAGCATTTCAACTAGGGATGGAGACTTACGTATTTGGGGAGAGCAATTACCTTCTAACTTCTTTTTTATTGTTCCCGGTCCTTCTCGGGCCAATTTTCCCTTGCTTGGAGAGAGCAGAAAGGGTCTACCTGTGGTTAAAGTTTCCTCATTCTCCTTCTACCTCCTTCCTGTCACCAGCAACACCGTACATTGTACCCAGGGAAGGGAACTGCATTTTGAGCCAGATAAATAGTAAACTAGTATTGAAATTCAGTAAGATATATTTTGAATGCAATAATTCACGTCTTTATAACACTTGGATAACTCTGCACCAAGATTCATCTGACACATACATAGGCTCGGGGAATTCTGTCTCTTAAAAACATTAACTTGAGATGTTTGTGTTGTATATCAAGTCCATAGGAGTATTTATGCTGGGGTATGGGTGGAAAATGATAAGATTCCATGTGTAGATTATGAAACCAATCTCATTCCTTTATGGAAATACTACATTCAAACATTATTCTAGGTGTTAAAAGGAAGAACCCAAAAGACAGTTGGAGTATAATTTCAGGACCATCCAGACTTTTAGAATTATATATTCTGTGGATTGGAATTTCTTAACCGTTGCATCTTGCAGCAATCTTAACAAAATTGAGGTTGATAGCTCAGTGTATTGAGTTAGCATTTTGGTACTATCTTAATTTTTATAAGTTGATAATTTATATTTTTTTAAGAGGTACTCATGATTTACTTTATTTTTTTTTTATAAATAGAAGACTATGCTGTTTTTTTTTTAACTCAAAGATAAAGTAAAATGTAAAGAAAATAAATTGGGTGGCAAGGTGTGGTGGCTCACACCTGTAATTCTAGCAGTTTGGGAGGCCAAGGCAGAAGGATCCCTTGAGCTCTGGAGTTTGAGACCCAAGTAAGCAATAAAGAGATCCTGTGTCTACTAAAAACAGAAAAATTAGCCAGGTGCAGTGGCACAGACCTGTAATCCTAGCTACTCAGGCAGCTGAGGCAGAAAGATTACTTGAGCCCAGGAGTTTGAAGTTGCTGTGATGTTGCCACTGCCTTGTAGCCCAGATGACATAACTATTCTAGCTTTCCAAGTACATATGAAATACAATTAGCTTTTCAATAAAGATAGGCTTTATAAATAAGGTTAAAGAAATCAATTTTTGAAACCCAAACTGGTATCATTTTTATACATCTCATCTCTTACTGCTGTGAAAATACATGGGTATGGGTCTAGTCATTTTCGTATAGGTCCAAGTCATTTTCACGTACATGATGTTCATTGCAAAGAAAGTGTGTAACAGCATACAAAGTTTTCTATATAGGCTTTAAATTTAATTTTATTTTCTAAACTAAATCATTGATGTATTTGCAAAGTGAAATTTGACCTTACACAATTCATAACAAAAACATATATATCCCATGCCTTTTAATCTCATGCTTTAAAAAGAAGAAAATCTCAGAAACATTAGGATGGGCAAAACCAAAAGGAGTCAGTCTTTACTCCTAGTAGCTTAGTTTTCTAAAGTAATGGAAATATGCTGTATCCACTGTTCAGTATGGTAGTTACTAGCCATGTGGGTCTATTGAATAATTGGGCTACTATGACTAAGGAACTCAATTTTAATTTTCTTTTCATTAATTTAAATTGAAGTAGTCCTGTAGAGCTAGTGCTAACTAACTAGCAGAGAGTTAGTTATCTGTGATACAGTACACTGTTTATACTTCTGTACTCTGGGTGCTAACTAACCACTGTTTGGGGTAGAACTCAAGGAATAATAATACTTTGATATCTTCTTACACTTGATCAGCACTGTGTTTGGTTGTTTCACTTGATGTTACAGTGAACCTCCAAAAAATTTGGCAATGTAATTGAAGAGAACAGGATTTCTTTTCTATCATTGGTACTTTTTTTGTTGTTAAAGAAATTATTCTTTTATGCAAGTTTAATAGATTTTTATATTTCTTTAAAATTTCTGTTCTTATATTGTATACCTTCCTACTTGCCTGACATTTACTTTCATGTCTCTAAATATTAATTTCAGTAGTTCAAAAACAAATCAGATGTAGTTACATACAGGTTTTGTCGTGTAAGTTAAGATAGTACTTCAAGCCCTTGAAAATGAAAGAGCTATAAAGATGATGACCAAGGACCATGTTTGCAGTCAGGGATATTCTAACTGGTTATGTGAGACACTGTATGTTGTCAGATCTTTGGTAGTTTCTTGGAAGTCTTAGTGGAGCAAATGTGTCCATCAGTCTTACCAGGTTGGGCCGGGCTTATCAAAGAGGAACACGGTTACATGTTGCATTTGGTTGTTTAAACAGATGTTTTTCTCAGTAACTCTATAATCTCTATTATCTTTTGCTTATTTTTGTCTTTTAAAAGAGATGTAAGCTTATAAATTGATCATTTCTTTTCCAAAGGTTATCTTTGAAGGGACTCTTTTGAGCCAGAAAAGTTTTATTGGGCTTGATCACCTCTGGGTCTATGCCTGCGGCCAGGGCCCACGCAGAAGGCTTTGCTCTGCAGATGAGTTCACTTGTGTCAGTGGTCAGTGCATCGCCCAAGAATCAGTCTGTGACTCTCGACAGGACTGCTCGGATGGGAGTGATGAAGCCCTAGCAACTTGCTGTAAGTGAATTCATGGTTTGTTTACATGCTTCAATTCATGACTGTTCATAGGATTTAAAGTAGGCCCAGCACGGTGACTCACGCCTGTAATCCTAGCACTCTGGGAGGCCAAGGCGGGTGGACTGCTTGAGCTTAGGAGTTCAAGACCAGCTCGAGCAAGAGCGAGACCCTGTCTCTACTCAAAATAGAAAAACTAATCAGGCATGGTAGTGGGTGCCTGTACTTGGGAGGCCGAGGCAAGGGGATCCCTAGGAGGTTGAGGTTGCTGTGAGCTATGATGCCACGGGACTCTTCCCAGGGAGACTGAGTGAGACTCTGTCTTCAAATAATAATAATAAAATAATATAAATGACATAAAAATAAAATAGCCTGTGTCTATCTGGATAAGGTCATTTGTAGGAAGTAGATGGATGCTCATTCTTGCTCTGGAATGATTAGCACTGTTTCTTCGGAGGGCTCTATGTTAATGTCATGTTTTGGTGAAAGAGCGGAATCTCTTTGTGCCTTTCCCGTGGAGACACATAGTAGGAATTGCTAACCTGGATTAGCAGGTTAATTACCCTGCTTTTCTCCTCTCTGACCATCTATCTTGGGAACTGTTGGGAGAGGGGCAAAGAGCAGATGGGCTGCCACTGCCACAGCCAGGCTCACTGTCGAAATTGCTTCAGTCACAGCTGGCTTTTGGGAAGGAAGAAAAAGAAAGCCCAACTCCTTTTCATCAGGCCTTTCTGAAGAGTCTTTGATGGGAGTGATGGTAACAGATGCCATCACTATTTAAACCTTGTCGTATTTCCAATAGAATATAATTTAGTGTACAAGCCCTGGGATGATGCTCCTGTGAGTTGACTTGTAACTAAGACCCTTGCATCTCTTTAGAAACCCCGAATTCCAACTAAATGGATGCAATTTGTATATCACAAATGATGGGCTTTTTAAAAAGTATTAAAATTTTGACTTTATTTTACTATAGTGTTTTATTTTGGTGGGCTATTCTGTTGAGCAAAGGGAAATATCATAGTAACATACGTATTACCTTGTAATGAAAATCTCTGTCTGATGTGCTTCTTTTGATGCGTAAGTCAGGGTTGCAGCCGTTTTCAGCGACCCACAGAAACTGTATTAAAGGGTTGCAGCATTAGGAAGGTTGAGGACCGCTGATTGAAGAGCAATGGTGAGGAACATGAGAGAGAAATTCCCTGCTGGCCTGTTGGTAAACAGCAATGTAGTTAATTTCTTAAACACCTGACTTTAAACCAAATGATCTATAAACTGATATGATCTCAATGGAGTTTGGGGGCGGGATTCTTCCATTTAAAAAGAACAAAGACAGGACAATTTATGTTCTCTAATATGAGTATGTCAAATTCCTTCTGCGCTTTATTTAATTTTTAACTGAGAATCAGGTACTTTTCTCTTGGGGAAATTCATCTTTCTAAACAGTTTCTATTATTCTTAATTTCAATAACCGAAAGAAAGTGTAATTTCTTTCTTTCTCATTGTCCTTTGGAAGCTGAGCTTTTTTTTCTTCTTTTTCCCCCTTTGTAATAAGTCATTCTTTCTGCTTCCCTCCTTTTAATTTGTTTTCTTAAATCTCACCTAGAGCATTAGTAAATATTTTAGCATTTGATTTTTGACATATTTCTCCATTGCTCTTCCTTTGCTGAAGTTTTATTAATTATTTAGCTGGTATTTTTCTGATTCAATAGATCTTGATACCATTCCTTTATTTTCCTTGGGTAAATATAGCAATAGGTAACTTTTTAATCATTTTTTATCAACCAAAATAGGATTCCTTGTTAGTTTTTGAAGATTTCCAAATAATTTAACCTCATCTGTTCGAAGAAAGCCTGTCACGTTTTCTTGATAGAGATTAACTTAATATAGGCGATAAAAGTGGTAGTAGTACAGTCATATTACATATTTTATATATATATATATATATACACACACACACACACACATTTCCTTATGCATATTTTTTCAGGCCAACATGAGGATATTATGTAAACACTTTACTTTTTTCTGAAGAATTAATTTATATAGATTTGAATGATTAGAATGGGTATAAATTTATGCTATTTTTGCACGAAAGTATTTAATTTATTTGTGCCTATAGACGCATGAGTACATATATTCTTCTAAAATAAGAGAGGCTTTCCTCCAAAATTGACAACCACTTCAAAACATTTTACACACATTTTCAAATTTGTTTCTTCCCAATTTAAATTTGTAATCTAAAGTTTTTTTCATAAATAAAGATTCTACGTTGACGAGCCCTTCAAAGTGCCTTTCTGTCTTCTTTTCTGCACACTTTAGAATGAGTCTCCAGGACAGTCTACTTTGTACAGCAGTTTGAATCACAAGAAGGACACTTGGCATTTTCTGGAGATGAGTCAGCATGAACTCGTGAGGATTGTCAGGTGTCAGTCTCCAAAGGGAGACTCACTCACGTGTGCTTGCATGGTCCACTTGCCCTTACTTTGGGCACTATTTTAATAGACGCAGTTACTGAGCCTCCAAGTCCAGAGGTGGTTCAAATGCAGTTAATTGTCACGGGCCAGTGGGTTTTGCTCCTGGTTTGCAGCTACGGCAAATTTTGCAGATTGGAGGCCTAGCATCACCTGGGAACTTGCCCAAAATGCAGAACCTCAGGCCTCTACCAGCCCTGCAGATCCAGAGGCTGCATGGTGATAATATCCCAGGTGACTTGTCTGCGTATTCAAGTTTGAAAACCCTTGTGCCAAATAGGCTTTAGAAATGAAGACAGATGAGGGAAGAAACAGATGGTGTATAAAAATGTTGACAAACGCTAAAGCACACTAGTCATCAGCCTCTCAGTATAGAAGTAAAAACGCTCATCCGCTAGGACCTAAGAGCATCAGTTATATAACAGCAAACAATAGATTTTTTGACTTTTTCCTAACATGACCCTGTGTAAAAATAAGGACAATTAAGAGGATAATATATCCTTGGAATACTATGCAGCTTTAAAGAAAGATGGAGACTTTACCTCTTTTGTGTTTACATGGATTATATTCTATATTATCTTCCTGAATATAATGAAGGAGCTCAGGAAATGTCACCCCAAAATATGGCTCCATGCTATAAAGAGTATTTTTAATTAAATGCATTGAAAATCATCTGGCATTGGAAGATCTTTCCCTCTAGCTACATTAAAACCAGGTGAATCATAATGAACAGATGTCTTTTCTTCTCCTCATTACCTCAAAATATTGCGGGAAAGATGATTCAGAATGCAACCAGACCGACTCTATTTTAAGGATAATACTTATCTCACTGGTCATTTAATTTCCAAAGAAAATCATTTACAAGTCATTGTAAATCATTTACATCTCTTTCCCTCTCATCCATTCATTCCCCCTTGTATCTATTCATCCTCTGTGGTTGCTATTTACTGCCTCTAAACAGAATTACTGAATTCCTCAGCTACTTCTCCTCTCTAAAATGAAGGTATATAAACTTCTGTACCCCACTGAAATATTAAACTATCATGCTGTGATTCTGCCTGTGCGCATGATATTAGGTAATCACTCCGTGATTCTTCTCGTATATGTGGTACATAAATTTGTGATCTTATTAATCTGCCTTATTGTGCGTTGATCTTTCAGCACACCTTCAAGGGTCAGGGAAAAGTTTCTCTTTCTCCTAGTGTACTGTTTAACAAGTGGGTCTAGAAGAACTCACTGAGTAATTCTATTTGAAATGCTATTGTCATGAGATGGTTAAGTACTAAACATATACAAATTCCTATGTTTCTGGTCTTTCCATTTTGACACAATAACTATGTGTTTATTCATGTAAAACAATTCTGTTTTATTTATTTATAGAGTGTTTATGATTTTTACTTTAAATTATGCTGTAATTGAAATTTAATGTGTTTCATTGACTTTTTTATGCATCCTAATTCCAAGTTAAGTAGAATAATTTTGCTGAGTAGAAGCATCCCTTTAGAATTTTGATTGTAATCGTACTTCTAGGTCAATGAGCCACTTGACAAATGAAATAATAAATGTATTGTTTTACTTTTATATCAGACACACACTCTTTAAATTTTCATCTTATGAAGATTTTCTGTTTCATCTAAAATGAGTTCTCTGGTTTTTATTTCTACAGGCTATTCTTAGGATTTCTTATTTGGTTTAAATTTAAATATTTTTGTAGGTCATGTTTTAAGGGTCATTTGTTTAATATTTTAAAATAAAAATTATTTAAAAATACATTTTAATTTTGTTGATAAATTTCTTTGATATGGTGCTACCTCTCTGAGCTTTCTATATTTACTCAACAGTTCTCAAGTACTTATGAGTACCTACTTTCCAAGCAGTCCATCTTGTTTAAGATTAATGACAGTTATGAGGCATTAAGATTTGTGTAATAGCTTCCTAATTTTAATCCCAACATAGATTTTATCTAGTTTTATGAAGATATGCATGACAAATGTAACTCAAATATATTTAAGATACAAAATGTGGAAGCAGGAGGAGCCAAGATGGCGGTCTGTAGCTAGCTTTCTGCAGACGCTCCTGTCCAGAAGGAGAGTTAAAGGACAGAAATTTGGCGAGAAAGCCAACGGTTTGGAGCTGAGCCAAGAGACAAGGTCGAGGAACACACATCAACACTGCTGGAGCTACCTGCGACCCCAAGGATACAAATAAAAGGTACAGAGCACATCACCAAGCGGACGGGAGTCCCCTCCCCCAAGAGAACAGCTCGCAGTATACGCCATACCTCCATACAAACAAGCGAGCAGAGTTCAGAGGTCCTCCCACT
>CAUYON010030204.1:0-20311 GCA_963573935.1 Arctocebus calabarensis
GTGGTACATGTATACCATGGAATATTATGCAGCCTTAAAGAAAGATGAAGACTTTACCTCTTTCATGTTTACATGGATGGAGCTGGAAAACATTCTTCTTAGCAAAGTTTCTCAAGAATGGAAGAAAAAGTATCCAATGTACTCAGCCCTACTATGAAACTAATCTCTTTTCTTAGAGGTGGAATTTTTCTTTCAAGGTTTAGTGGGTCATAGCAATAACATCTATGTGAATTAGATTGTGACAATGAAAATAGTCCAAATGTGTATTTGTGGACCGTTTAGTCTGGATCAAGAGCTACATACTTGGCATGTGTTATCATATTTAATCAATCTTTACAAGGACTCTGAAGAAATGAAAGGCTTGGAGAGATTAATGTTGGCTTAAGTCAAACAGGTAGCAGGCCACTGAGTCAGGAGTCAACTCCAGCCCATCTTAGTGCAGAACCTGATCATAGTAAAGAGTCTTCCATGTTAATAACCAGAGGAGTAACTTCATTTTGACTAAAGGAAGCTAGTAGAACCATCCTGTCATGGGAGGAGGAAAAGGCTGGACAGTTGGGAAGGTGTGAAGAGGGCAGGATCTGGACCCGCTATGCCCGGAGCTCAGACTCCACAGATCCCCGCCAAGTTGCCCACACCCCCATTTCGTAGAGACAAAATATTCCCGTGGATACTTGTCTGGTAATACATAAATGATACTTAAGATCTTACTTTTCCTTATTTTGTGTTGTCATACATAGTATTTGGTACATGTCTCTGTTTCTATGGCGACATTGTATTACGCTTTTATGCATTTTATTCATAATATCCACTAGTGAATTACTTACCTATTCCAGATGCAGGGCACGGGGGTGAAAGTTACATAATACCGCTGCTCTCATGGGACTTAGAATCCAATAGAGAAAGAGAGGCAATTAAAAATAAGTATATAAAGATAAGACTTGATCAGTTCTACACAAATAACTAAAATTAGGTAAAAGAGAACAGCTTGGCAGCTACTCCTTGATCTCCGGCTGCTCACCTCCTGCTGAGCACACTGTTCCTAAGGTTCATGGAAGACAATGTTTCCATGGACCAGGGGTGAGTGGATGGGGGTTTAGGGCCGGGAGCCAGGGCTCTGCTGCCAGCTCCTGACAGTCTATTCATCATAGAGATCTACGGCCTGGCGGGTGGGGACCCCAGTTTTAAAGCACTCTCTTACTAGTAGTCTGGGCCCTTTGCCGTTCAGTGCATTTTTCCTACCTGAAAAATAAAACTAATGGTAACAACAACCAAATCCTTTCCTTAGTCCCTTAAGCTCCTGAGCCTCCTCCTTCTCGGGCAGCACAACTTCACTTGGCACTCACACCTGTACTATTCCTCCCGCGATTTTTAAGTTATTGTAACATACATAACTGCTGATGTCAATGGACATGTTTTCTGCTCACCTTTCTAGAACACTACACCTTCTTTCCGCGCTATTCGTTTTTTCCTGTAAACTCCCTTCTCCCTATCATCCAATGTCTCATTTTTCCCATCACTGCATCTTCCCCAGGCATTGTTTGCTGCTCAATGTCCCAGCCTAAATGGTTCAATCTTACTTTTCTGTTCCTTTTACTGTGCGACAATCTCTAAAGAAATAATGCAGACCTATGGCAACAATTAATATCAATATAATGGTGACACTCACAACATATTATTAGTTCAGACATCTCTGAAACTCCACATCATTTTATACAATATCAGCTCCTATTTTTTTTTTTTTTTTGAGACAGAGTCTCATTCAGCCACACTGGGTAAGAGTGCCATGGCATTGTAGCACACAGCAACCTCAAAATCTTGGGCTCTGGGGATCCTCTTGGGTAGCTGGGACAATAGGAACCTCCTGTAGTTTTAGAGATGATGGGGTCTCATTTTTTCTCAGGTTGGTCTTGAACTCCTGAGCTCAAGTAATCCACCCACCTCAACCTCCCAGAGTGCTGGGATTACAGGTGTGTTCAATCGGCCAGCTACTATTTATTGATTACTTATTATGATATGAGAACTGTGCTACAATCTTTACAAGTGTTTTTTTTTTTATGTCTGTTTTTCAAAACCTTTTTGGTACTATTAGTCTTTGGTGATAAAGTAAAAATATGATTATTTTCCTTTCACAGAGGAGATATCCAGGGCTTACACAGTTTAAATACTCAAGGCCATGATAAATGTGGTGTATTTGAGATTTGAAGCCATGTAACTTGACTTGAGAGTTTATGATTTTAAACATGATTATTATATTCCCTAATACATAGGGTTAATTATTTTCAAGTATCTTAATTGAAAATTATGTTGAACATCATTCATCAATATTTTAACCAAATTTTATGTATGCAGAGAAAAACCTTTTCTGAAAATATTCTTTCTGCCTGGAGAAGTTTATCTTTTTCTCTTAGAAGAAGTAGCTTCAGGATAAAACAAAAATATGAAACCACAGAATGTGTCTTCTTCGATCAATGATTTAAGGCTAACTTTCTGGTCTGTGATTTTTGTTTTGTTGGGTTTAGCTTTATTTAACTCGGCTTTTAGTCAGTGTTCTGGTGGACTTCTTATACCAGAAAATGGTGGGTAATGCTCACTTATGGATGGGTTTCTCTTGTGTGTCTCGTATCTAGGTGAGGCAGACAGATGCTACATAGGTTATTAGATGAATGGATCCAACATTCAAACGTCTGGAGGCCATATACAAAAAAGCTAAAGCAGATGATGGCTAAGGATGTGTGTCTGCAATAGGATGATTTGGGTTGTATGCTCACCTTGCAGCTTTGCTGTGAGAAAATCATTTCGACACACCAGCCTCATCTGCTATCAAATAGAAACCACTGCAGGCCCTGCGTCCTGGGTGTGTGAGTGACTCTGAGATCTGCTGTAGCTGGGATGATGCCCTACATGGGTGACCGAAACGCTATTCCTGCCTGTGGTTTCTTCACACCACCCTGTGTTGCATGCTGTTAGCGGAGCACACGCCAAAGACTCATAGAGGAAGTCCGTGGAGTCATAGGACACTCTGATGGGCATGGCGATCAGTAAGAGTTTATTTCAAGATCCAGTTTAAAAACATGCACTTTTAATCTTCCCTTAAAAGAGAAGAGAACCTTCCCTGCTGGCGAGCCCAGGCTCAACGAAAAGAACGTCACCTGATGTCCCCACATGCTTGGCCAGGTCTGGGACACCTACCAGTCTGTATGGATTAGAGGGGAATAAGACGTAATTCCACCTGTGTCACTTTCATATCCGACTTAATCAAAAGTCTCTGAATACAAAAATAATATGAAGATCAAAAGGTCCGCTCAGAGAGGTAAACCATGAATGTATTTTGTATTTTTATATAGAATGTTTAGCACTTCAAGGAAATTAGATACGATCTTACCCACCGGTTTAGAAGGTGTTAGAGGTAAATTACATTATGGAAATTAATTAAAAGCTTAGAAGAGATGCTTTGCCACTTCCAGATTCTAATTTAGTGGAGTGTGGTGGTTAGTAATTCAAGGTAAAGCAATTCAAATTTATATTTATATATTCTAAAAAGTGCCACTATTAGAGAGTTGATGTAACTTTTCTGATTTCATAGATAAAAGTGCCACTATTTCATAGTTGATGTAACTTTTCTGATGCGTTCACCTCGAAGCTGCCGCATTTAACAGGCTGTGATTTTCTTCTTGGGCACATTATATTCTAGCAAAATCCTAATTTGTGGGTCTGTTTACTGTACAATAGTGATGACAGTGTGAGGCTGTGCAAATCCCAGCGTCCCTCTTACACCGGCTGGCACCAACCTTCCCCCGTGGTCTACACACTGTCGCCCCAGAACATTTTCAGTCGTGAGTCCTTATCATAGTGCAGTCTTTCAGAAAGTGCTTACAAAGGGGGGGTGGAGTCCCCCTTTTCATGTCATCTTTTCCAGTTTGGACACCCTTTCCCTGCAGGAACCTTGATGTCGGCAGCATTATAGCCCCTTTTCTAGATCTGCCTTCAATGCCCTTGAGTAATTATCACTGATGTGCACACATTCCTGTAAAAACAACCGACTAAGGGCTGTGTGGCATAATTGGCAAAGGTGATCTCAACAACATGTTTGATATTTTGTCCCTGTTGTGGACAGCTCTCCCTGGCATGCGATGTCCCTTCCCTCATGCAATTGTGCGTTTGTCCATCTCCTAAGTGAGGCAGCTTTCATAACGATCCATCACTCTCAGCACTTCCCAAACCTAGCCCTGCTCCTTACACATCAACCAGCTGCGCTGGCGTCCCTGATTGAACCCAAACCCCACAGTTGCCCACGCGTCATCATGAAAGAACTAACTGAGTGTGCCTTCCACATTGTAAGCAGAAGTACAAACCAAAATTTGCACACAGTGATAATAATGCAAATCCTCCCCAAGTCTAATAAGTGCAAATTATTCTCAATCTAATAAATTTATTATTTGAGATAAAAAGCAAATACACCAAATGCATGTTTACTTTAAAGCCACTTAATGTCTGCTCACAATTACTTTCTTTGCACAAACTCTAGTGTCTACTATCTATGATTAATGTTATCAACACTATGTTGAGTACAAGTTTTCTAATCTACTCTCTTGCAGATTTTCTAATATACTCTTTTCTACTCTGAATTTAAAAATTAACAAAAGTTCCATTATGACAAGGTATGAAATGCTTCTTCCATAGACTAGTCATATTTTCATAAATTAGTCATATTTACATAGACTAGTCATATTTACATAAATTAGTTATATTTATATCAGGTAAAAGAACATAGCACGAAAATGATGTTTTTCCACTTAATTGACTACTCTCTTTCCATACAATTATATATGACTATCTCCTTTTAGAGAACATTACAATTCTAAAAGATTTCAGCAGATGTGCAAGAAAAAGAAAGTGTATCAGGATACAATTAAGATGTGTTCCAATTAATACACTTTATTTCTTTATTTTATTATGTGTGATAAGACACTGATGAACGACCTATAAGCTTGGATGGAAGCTTTCCATTTCAGGTATTCTCTCTTCTCTCACATTGTTCCTACTGAGGGTTCAGACGGTCTCCCTTCTCTCACATTGTTTCTTCTGTAGGAATCATAAATATAAGTAAATGGGGACAGTGCCTGTGACTCAAAGGAGTAGGGCACTGGCCCCATATGCCGCAGGTGGTGAGTTCAAGCCCAGCCCTGGCCAAACTCTGCTAAAGAAAAAAAAAAAAGAAAGAAAAGAAAGAAGTTTAAAAATATATATAAGTAAATGGAATGGGATTCCCCCATGGGAGCGTCTGCTTCTGCTCTGCCCTCTGCTTTTCAGTGTCCACATGACCTCCGCCCTCGGAAGAGCCAAGCTGGCTCCTCACACTCCCATCTGAATCAATAATAACAGGCCCGTGTATAGACAGCACTTTCATTTACAAATCTCTTCCACCTATGTTACATAAAATCTGCTCTAAACTCTATAAGTTGGAGATTTCAAAAATTAAAATTCCTTTTACAGCTGAAAAAAACTTAAGGGAGGGGATTTATTAGGTTGCACAGCACTTTAGTGGTGGAGGTAGGATTCAAAACTGGATACTCAGGCTTAAGGAAAGGTCATCATGCTAATGTCCTACACCCTCTTTAGAGAAGCTGCAGGCCTGAATACGGCCTTTAGTATCACGGCGAGTGCTCAGGGTCCTGGCATGCCTGCATGTCTGTGGAGCAGTAGATCTGAGCTCCTTCATGTAGAGAAAAACAAAAACATACATACACATACCCTATTTGGTAGAAGGAAAGACACGATTGCCCTGTGAAGGGGTACTCACTCTTACATACACACCCACACACATCACCATTGATATTTGTATCATTATGAACTATTTTGTTGAATTGGAACTATGGTACAAGAATAGTCCTATATCCCAAGTTAATGCTAAGGAGCCAAGAAGCCCAAATCCCTCCCTCCACATGCCAGCTTTCCATTAGCTATGCCAACCCACTTAAAGAATGTATCAAATGGAACTGAATTAAATGCAGCCAGAAAGAGAACACTCCTTAGATTTCTCAGATTGTTACATCATTTGCATTTTTTCCATAGGAGAAGTGGATGACTAGTGTTTGTTCAACACTTTCTCTATTTTTTAAGATTTTTTTTCTCTTTATTTAATCATGACTGTATACATTAAAGCATTAATCAGTTTGATGTTCAACACTTTCTAATACAAAGAGAATTTCATAATAAAATACCTGGTTCTACCCTCCCATTAACCAATTAAATTAAAAGAGATAGTTCTGTTATTTCTGTTTCCCATTTGTAGGTAAATGAGGACCAGAGATGATAATTACTTGCCCAAGTCGTCATCTTCTTATGTGCCATAGCCAGAATCTCAACACAAATGTCAGCCCTTGAGTGACTTCCCTTTTACCGTATACATGCCAGGAACATCTCAGAAGGACGGGGAAGGGAGCTGCACTGAGGGAACTGGGCAAGGCAGGCATGACTCCTGTAAATCTGGAGCCCAGGAAAGAGAATCCTGCCTGGGTTCCCGTTGCCATTGTGAGGCTGCCTTTGCCATCTCAGTCTGGTGAAACAAGGGAGATCTGGCAGGAGGAGTAAAGGGAAGGGAGAGGCCAAGAGCTCAAGAGGAATCTCTCTCAGTCACAATATCTGGAATCAAGTCACAATATCAGTCACAATATCTGGAATGAAGGCACAAGAGCAGTGGGCCAAAGGTTCAGTCAGAGTGGCTTTAGTTACCAAAATAATCTTTATCAGCTCCTCTTCTCAATGAAGGTATACTCCAGAACAGCGGTTCTGAGCCTGTGGGGCGCGACCCCTTCACAACAACAAAAATACATTACGGCGTTAGGAAGGTTGAGAACCACTGTTTGCTTCATATACAAACAGCTTTAACACGACCTCCCTAACCACACACTTCCTCAAATTCTTTCGACAAAATTATCACACCTAAATTTCTTCTTATACAAATGTTGAGACCATCACTTGTTTCTGAGTTGTTCCTTTACAGTGAGGCTAATTTTTCTTAACGTCCTAGAAAAGTGTTCTGTCCCACTGAACACTGAATGTACTGCTCAGGTGGTTTGTGAGAGTGCAGGGTAAAGACTAATTCAGAGAGATGGACACTGGAAAGCTTGAACTAAAATTAGGGCAAGAAATTGAGGTGGGAGAATGGGAAAAGAGCCTAGCAGGATTGACGAAATCATGGGGGGTATTAATAGAAAGTTAAAACAAAACAAAAATTAAAAAAAGAGTTGTCAAGCAATAAAGAAAGTATCCCTAATAAAACTCAAGTGATGGCAAAGGTCAAATTTTAGGAAGAAAAAAATTCACTGGGAAAAATAAATCAGTGGGGGAAAAAGGAAAAGATGGCTTTATTACAACGGCAATTTAGGCCTGAAATAAAATTAGAAGTGGGAAGAGCTAGGCCATCATAGGCTGCAAATCCTGAATCAGCTTTCAGCTTGGAGAAAGTGCACTAGTAGATGCCAAGTTCAACAGAAATGCCTCTGGCAGTGACACAAACACTCACACAAGCAAACTGCAGCTGAAAAACAAGCTGGTAGGCCATTAAACAAAGGAGCACACTTCTGCAGCACCAACACTTTAAAAAAGACCATGTCTATACACTAGGACATCACAGGAACTTTCCACAGGAAATATTCCTTCATGATGTACACAGAGCTACCACAAATTAAACTTCTGATTTGAGTCCTAGAACTATCAAAATAAAATAAAATAAAATTGGCATAGCTCTTGAAGAAACCTAAGCAAATTATAAACACAAACAACAACAACAAAAACAAATTATAAGTCTAAACTTTATGTAGCTTGTCCAAGTATGCTTAACATGTTCATATGTGTGAAACAATTCTGTTCTGGTGAGAAAATAGAACCTATTTTGTATCATTGTTAAAATAGTCATGAGAGGGATCACTGATTTATGCCCTCAAATATTCAATAAGCACCTACTGTGTACGGGTTGAACTCTGCACTAGACATTGGAAATACAAAGAGAAATATGGCAGATTTTTAAAAATAATTTGTTTTCCTCCACTCTTTGTTGCTGGAACCTGAATCAGCATTTGCATTTGTTTTGGAGCAACAGATTCTGATAAACCAGGTAAGGAACCAAGAAAATGCAGAGAACAGCCTGAGATGAGGGAAGTTGCAGGAAGGGGAATGAGTAGCTTGGAGCCCCTGGGACTTGCTGTCTTTGAGGGTCGGAAGGGCTGACTCATGACAGAGTAAGTAGATACACCCTGCGAGGTTCCAGAGGACAAACTGCAGAAGGATAAGGAGAGAACAATGGATTAGCTTCGGAAGGCTTTCTGGCCAAATACTCAGAGGCTGAATAACCAGCTTGTCAGAAATATTCTAATGGAGCTTTCAAAACATGTACAACTTTCAATCCATTGACCTGAGATAGGGCATGGTGGTTTCGAAACCTCAATCTCAGTGATTCTTTTTATATTGAAAAATCATAAGAGTAGCATAAGTTTGAAATCATGCTATATTATCTACTTTGGGAATTTTTTTAATAATGAGATTGTGAAAAGGTGGCTCCTTAGCAGTCCATAAACACTTCCATCCTTGGGGATGAGGAGTGGGAAAGGATTCTTCAGTTTCTTAAGCTCCTGATGAAACCTGAGCCCCAGGAATTTTTTGTGAGAGTCCACTTGTCATAGTTGTGTCACAGGTTTCACTGTGAACAAAGATATAGAGTAAGAATAATGAATTCCACAGGCAGATATGGACCTCCTCACATTTTAGGTACCACTTGGTACTGGGGGTGCATTGCTTTCTTTAGACAGAAACATGTCATTATTACTGGTTGGTTATGAAAGTCACAGTTAGAGCACTTCATGCCCAAATATGTGTTATTTGTGTGAATGTTACTTATTTTAATTGAATGTCTGGTCAGCTAGCAGTTATTTTGGTTCTGAGTATTACATGGCAGCTTTTTGTAGGCTATTAAATTTCTTTCCAAATTTGTTGAAGTGGCAGTTGTTACAGGATTAACTGGATCAACAGACTCTGGAGAATCTTGAGTTGAATCAGAACTGGATTCTTCTGTTAGATAACCTTCATCCTCTTAGGAATCATCCAAAATAAAATTGTACTTCGGCTTGCCCTCCTTAAAAGAGATTGTCTAGTTCTTTATCACTATGGCATTTTTATTTTTTGACTCTTTAGTTTTTTTCTGTTTTCAAATAAACAAAAAGCAGAGTAGACACACACAAAACTGGGTGATGAGGAAACCCCTACCAGGAATCAATGTAGAATTGAACCATACTATGTGGACAAGACTGAAACAGAGGAAAAATTAGCATGTGATAAAGAAAATACCCCCCAAAAAGTAGTATTGGAAAAGCTGGCTAACTACTTGGAAGAAAAATGTTAGATTCTTAGTTTTTTCACTATAACTTTCATCAAGATTAAATAATTATATATAAGGAAATTAAGCCAGACTGATAGTTTGAGAAAATAAACATTTTATATAAAATCATGGTGGAGAAAGTCTTTCTAAGCACAACCTAAAAATCAAAAACCTTAAGTACAAGACGTATCAGTGCAATTACCTAAAAGTGAGGCTATTCCACTTGACAACAAAAGAAAGTAAACAAAAATTGTGAAAAGTATTTACAACATATGAATATATAAATCGTTCTTAAAATGAGGCAGAAAACAGGGAAAAATTATCCAAGTAAAGAAGAAATAAAAATGACCAATAAACATTATGAATGCTCAAAGCTATTAATAATGAAAGAAGTAAAACTTATAAAGACAAAGAAATGCAGTATTCACCTATTAGTATGGAGAAAAAGTTTAACACCTAACCTCCAAGAGGTGAGGAAATAAGCACTTCCATGCTGTGCTGATGGGAGTATAAAATTTTAAAACATTAACCACTCAATCAATTAATTAAAAAGTTTAAAAATCTTTCTGGAATGTAGATTGGAAAATGTATTAAATTGATGATTGTCAATTAAATTGATCCTTTGTCACAGAAATTCTATAAATTTATCCTAAAAAACAGATTAACATAAACACAAAATGAAAGAGCATCCACTAAATATAGCAATGTAGCCAAGCACAGTGACTCAGGCCTGTAATCCCAGCACTCTGGGAGGCCGAGGCAGGTAGATTGCTTGAGTTAACGAGTTCAAGACCAGCCTGAGCAAGGGTGAGATCTCATCGCTACTAAAAATGAAAAAGTGAGTCAAGAAAATTGCTTGAGCCCAGCAGTTTAGGTTACTGTGAGCTATGACACCACAGCACTCTACCCAGGGCCATGAAGTGAAGACTCTAGCTCAAAAAAAAAAAAAAAATAGCAATGTAGGTGTACATTGTTTTATGGAGAGATTTTTATGTAGTTTCTAATATTTTCCTGTCTAAAGTGTACAGTAATGTACTACTACATACACTAGTATATTTATTTACCATGAGAGATATCCTTTCTTAGAGGAGATTAGTCATTACCCATGTCTTGACCTTCTTTATAAGTAGGTGCCTCGTTCGCCTCATACAACTTCCGAATTCTCTTCTCCCCTTTGATCTATTTCTCATTTTATTCACAATTATTACTATCTTGAGAATCCCTTTTTAATGTATTTCTATGTGTTTATCTTCTCAAGTAACCTAACCTAATTATGCAATTAGTGTGCTAACCAGTGTCCCCCTGGGCCCGTGGCCATCCGATGGAGACCTAATGAAATGGTGTTGCATTGAGACCAACAAACCAGGTCAACTGCATGTACAGATTGGGGAAGAACGCCTCTGCCATGGTGTCCACCATAACTTCAGACAATTTAAAGGGCGTGTTAATAAAACAGCACTATTCTATTATGTAAAAACCAGCTATTGGAGCCTTCTAGATAAACTGTTGCAGTTTCTAATGTGTAGACACCATTCTCCCAACATGTTTAAGTTCAGGTGTCAGTTCCTCCATTTCTGTTAGGACTTTTAGCCCAAAATTATTTTCTTCTGTCTGTGGTGGAAGGACCTGGAGGATTTGGAGAAAGTTTGAGACGTTTAAAAGGTCAGCCACACTGACCAGAAATGGTCTCGGTGCCCCAGACTGAGGCTGAGGACGGTCACTTTTCCCCCGTGTGGATCTGCTTTACTTGGCCTTTGTCGATCTGCTCCCTGAGACCGTATCACTCCACTTTGAAAGTCTTTGAAAAGCCAGGTTTAAGGGTGAAGAACACCTAAAATACCCAATATTCTGACCACTTGTCTTGATATTGATAATGCATTGGTTTCACCATGGAAAACCCATTGCAGGAACAATGTTAGTTCTCTGAGATATATTCTTTATAATAAGACAGGTATCAAAATATCATATTGTACATAACAAAGATATGTATGTACTCTCTCTAAATAAAATTAATAAAAAATAAAGGATCAAGACAGAAGAAACAAGTAAGGCACAAATATATCTGAATCTTAAAGTCCTGCAACTGGGACTTTCTGTTCCCTCGTCCTCCAGCTGAAAGTGTCCGCCTCTGAGTTTCTCTTTCCCTGAAACCCTTATTCTCCTCTTCCTCTAAGACAGAATTCTTGTCACACTTGTCCCGTGATTCTGGTCCCTGACACTGAGCTTGGTGTGCAATATACCAAAGAAATGAGCTGAGTTTCCTCTCTTATTTTGGGTTATCATAAGAAAATGAGGAGCAAAGTTGGGAAGATAAATATAAAATTTGTACATATTGTAAGAAGCTCAGTCATATCTAGAAACCAGCTTCCCTTCCCTGTAGGCAAAGAGATATATGTTAGAGGGAGACCTCTGGATCTACACTTGTAACCGACCCTAGGGCCCGTCTCAAAGATGACCAAAAACACAGACCAGGCTCAGGAGGTGAAGGAAATCTAATGAGACAAATCACAAACACATACATGAGACAGACACAAAAATAAAGAAAAGTGTGCAGGAATATGTGATTTCAGATTTTAAAGGCGGTTTTGGGGAATGATTAGGAAGGGAGATAACAAACAGGCCTGAGAGATGGTCCCCAGCATATCCCACTCTGGCCCTGCTCCTTGGCTGTTTTCCACTACAATTAATCCTCTGGCAACCTTGCAAGATCTTAATAACAATAACTCGTAAGACTCAATCACATAAAAAAGACCATGAAAATGAATGATTACAAATGTTTTGAAAGGGTCACAAGCTAAGTAAGCAGTTAGAATGTACTTAAAAATTGTCTTATCTCTTTCATCTCCAAAACACACCAGAAGGGCCCCTCCCAACCCCAGACTCTCCCTCCCTCCCACAAACCTATTCACTCCGCATGTGGAACCCGCACGGGGGGAGTTGGATGCACTCCCACGGCCTTCCTTCTTTTCTCCTTTCTCGGAGGACTAACCTTTTTCCAATCCAGTTATACACATTGCTGTCCTCTCTAATCTAGTTCATACCAGATGTATTTTGGCTTGCAATTACATCAGACTTCATGACCTAAAGAACCTTAAAAGGACATAATTACACTATTTATGTAAATTATACACTCAAGCGATTATGCAAAACCCATCACAGTTCCCAAAGCCTATTTGCACGGAGTTGTTGTTTTAAACTTGAAACTGCTCTATGGCTTGTTTGGGTAGATTATGGCTTCCCCCCTCCCCCATTTTAGAGGGAAGAAAATTGAAATTAGAAAGGCTAAGAGAAATTCTTAAGGTTAACTTAGCATGTAAATGATAAAGTAATTCTCGAAAACCATGTGCCTGCTTCTAAATGTATAATGACCCTACTCCTGTGCATGGGAGGCACAACTAAGAAAAAGACGACGGAGGTGGTGGATTTTCCTGGAGCCTGGAGGTGCGTGAGGTACTGAATGGAACCGCTGAGCTGAGCACCATTATAGAGGAACTCCTTAAATAACTCCTGCCTTGTCATGCTATTTCTCCTACTAGAAAAGGGCACTTCATTTTTCTTGTTCTGTCTTTCTCTCTCTCTCTTTTTTTTTTGAGATATCGTCTAACTCTGTCACCCTGGATAGAGTGCTATGGCATCATCTAGTCCCCAACAAACTCTTGGGCTCAAGTGATCCTCCTGCCTCAGCCTCCCAGTAGCTGGTACTACAGGTGCCCACCACAACACCTAGTTATTTTTTTCTATTTTTAGTAGATATAGGGGTCTCACTCTTTCTCAGGCTGGTCTCAAACTCATGACCTCAAGGCATCCTCCTGCCTCAGCCTCCCAGATTGCTAAGATTCCAGACGTGGGCCACCCAGCCTGACCAAAAATGCACTTCTTTACGGACTGGCTACATAATTTGCAGGAAGCAATACCCTGTTCTTAAGGTTTTCCCAGTACAAAACTAGAGAGAAGATTTGTTATTTATTATTAACCCTTTAGGTATTCCTGATTTTTAGGTGATTCTGTATCTCTCACATCCTCGGAAATCCGGTGTTTCTTCATACTGTCACTACATTGGGCAATAGTTATTTCTTCTGAAAATCCTTAATTGGGTCATTTTAGACATCAAGGTCAGGCTGCAGGGGGAAAGATTTGGAAATGGTTAGTCTTGTTATCAATAGCTAGCCTCAGCCTCACTGTAACTATTAGTTAGATAGATATTTCCAAGTCTGCTGCCCTAAGCATAGATTAGTAATTTCTTTATATTGTTTTTAAAATAAACATTTTCAAAATTTTTAATGTTTAGACTATTAAACTGAAATATTGTCCTAAAAACATAATAAATTGTCGTGGACAAATACTTTTACTTTCAACATGTTGTAAGAGAAACTGTCAGAGGCAGAGTAAAGTGATGAATGCTGTGGGAATCCTCCTGCAAGTTCAAGGGACTAAAATGCCTCCTTTTCCTTAGTCGTTCCAGGGCTTGATTACATTAGATTTTAGGAAATGTACAAAGAAAATATTTCAGAGAAGGGTCTGACTGGGATAAATTAGCATATTTCTTAGAACTCGGGCACCCTGGGAATGACAGCATATGCTGCTATTAAACTGGTGTCACATCTCTGAACCAGTGTCCAACATAGCCTCTGAAGCCATCTGCTTCAGCCCTGAAAGAAACAAAGATAACCGAACTATTGGAACACATTTTTCCTACTGTTTTTATTAGAAAAACATTTCCACCCTAATCAATCTCTGTGTTTAACCTTGAGCACGCATTTGACGAATGTCCTGGGTTTGATTCTTTGGCAGACACAGTGCACTTTACACTGGAGAAGTGTCAGTGCACATGCAACAGAGTCTGATAAAGTCGTTTTTGCTTTGTCCTCTCTTCACAGGCAGGAAAAGGACACTCTACTAAACAAAACCATCAGGGCAGGAAGATAAAGAAGCCCTGTTACTGATACTTTCCTTGCATGAATGCTTCCAGCAGCCTCTTTCCTCATTTAGATGATTCAGGTCATATGGTTTTGCTATCTCCTAGTCACTGTATTTTCTTGCCTCTTGCGATTGTTCTCTGCGGCTCTTCTGATTGTCTGTGTCAGATGGTTGAGGTGTGTCATCTAAAACCTGTGTGCTCAGACACATGGAGACAGCAGAACATCTGAAAATGCAGAATTAAGGTTTCAAAGAGGATCCTTCCTCTTTGTTCCAATTAAGCAAGACTATTTGAAGAACGATAGCTACAACATTGTTTTCATAGAGACCCTTTTTAAAATGTCTTAAATAAAGCAAGAAAATTAAAAAAAACGCACAGAGGATGATATGGAAAGAACATTACTTACTAAGTCATTGAATTTGGAAATCTTGGAGACACATTTTGAATTGCTTAGTTTCTGAGTTGGAGAGTAGCTCTGCAACTATCCTCTTGTGACTTTTCATTGCCGTCATTCAATTTTATATTGTTTTGAAGGTCCAGGCAGAGAGGATATGTAATTGGGTATTTGGTGAAAGCAGAGGAGTGAAATTGTGTCCAAAGTTATTAGCTTATCTTAGTTTGAAGAGCTGGGAGAACATTTTATTTCATCTAACTTTTATAGCAATCAATTAATCCGCTGCTCCAAGGATGACAACAAAATGTCTTTATTCATTCTCATGGAAACATTGGCATCTAGTGGGCAACTGCGGTAATGCAGGGCAGCTCAAAGATGGAAAAATCCCCAAGTCTTGGGGCTTTTCTGCAAGGTGGGTTCTCTGATTGATTAATTTTGTCTTTTGAGCTCTCTAGCTAGCTCCTGGTTTTAATTGTGGATTTTAAAAATATGATTCAAAGAAAGTTTTAGAAAACAAAATTAAAATACCTAAGCAGTAACTTTCATATATCTTCAAATGTCCCAATTCTTTTTTTTTTTTTTTTCTTGCAGTTTTTGGCCAGGGCTGGCCACAGTTGAACCCACCACCTCCAGCATATGGGGCCAGCGCTCTACTCCTTTGAGCCACAGGCACTGCCTGAAATGTCCCAATTCTTAAGGACTGTTTTAGTTGAAGTTTAAATTATTGTTTGTAGGAACCAAAAAGTATAACAATTTACTGAATTTTAGCAATGATAGAAATGAGCTCTTAGTGTTTGGAAGCCTCCATAAACTGGCACAGTTGTTCTTAACTTTTTTTTTTTTTTAGTTTGAGAGCTTTTAAAAGGGAGATGTAATGCAAATTTGACTTACTAGGACCTTGAGTCCTTCAGGTAGCCTTGGGCTGACAAGCATTGAAGTACAAAAGACCAATACATTGATTATAAAAACACTGAATTTGAGCAAATATGTAGCTGTAGGGGGCAGAAGGTACATAGATCTTTGCACTGAGAGACATTTAATATTTTTGCACTGAGAGACATTTAATATTTCATCTTTATACCTTGTACTTCAAAAAGCTTCTGCAAAGCAAATTTACCTGCATTATCCTTCCTGTGGTTATAGGAGCAGGCAGGTTGCAGTGTCTGCTTCTGGGCATGTGGTTCTCCTAGAGTGCAGTGTTGTGAGTTTCAGGAGAAGGGTGCAAGCGCGTACTGAATTCCCCATCCAAGATATCTCACAGCCCCAGTGCTGGAGCATCCTTCCTTCTTCCTGCAAAGGCTGCTGGAGATCCAGGGAACATAACAAGAAGATTTCCTTAGTAGCGCCCTTCCCCCAAGCCCCAAAAGCTTAGCAGTGCTGGAAGACAGTCCTTTGGAATCCACTTCTAGTAGATGAGAGAAGGAGTGGGGGACAGTTTCCTCATATTTGAAAAGATCTGTTTATTTCCAAAGTATCCTTTTAAATGTGGGGCTCTTTACATCTTTAATCTTGCCAAACATCTTTCCTTTGAAATAGGTAAAATGATGACTTTAAAAGCATCCTGTTCTATTCTATTCTAGAGCTTTCCTCTCCAACCCTTGGCCCAAAAATACTTAACCAAGCTAGAAATAATTGTCATGCGAATGCAACTGAGTTTGTTATGATAGAACTTTCGATGCGCATAAGAGAAAGACATGAATGTCCATGGATGATAAAATGTTTTCTCCAGAGTATCCTGAGGAATCTAAAAGAAAGGTGCACATGTTTTCCAATTAAGAAAACGCCTGCTGAGCAATGGGTAATGCCATATGTCTGAGCCTCTTAAATAGAAATGAACAGTCAAAAACTTTGTGCTAAAAAAGAAAAGAGATTGTTATGCTTGTGTCCTGGTAATGCTGACTTCCAAAATACCATCACTGCATTTCTATTACTTCCACGATTATCTTCAGTGTACTTGCACTATTTAATAGTGATGTCCTAATTCAATATTAATCTAGGCAAATTTACCTTTCTCCACTCTGCCTTTAAAAACATCATTTTCTCACTCAAAAAAAAAAGAGAACTCAGTAAATTCCTAGCATCATTTTAAATGATTTTTAATCTTCAGTGATAAAGTCCTATGCTTCGTACTTCACCACTGGACTATCAATTTCTCCTGACAAACCCTTCAGGGATGAAATCAAAAGGCTTTTGAAAATCAGCATAAACTCCATCTACTGCTTCACCTTCTCCTTATTCTTTCCCGAGCACTTTGAAAGGCTTGCTCAATGAAGGTTAAATGAATAATAAAGGTCAAGAGAAAGGTCATAATTTCTTTTGAAAGAAGCACATTTTCTTAAACACATCAAAGTAGAATTTTTCAACTACAGGGGAAACATGTAGCCTCATTAAGAAAGAATTCTCCTTTCATTTCTCTACTCAGGATACAGAATCATATCCTTCTCCTCTAGGTATATACAGAACCATATTAAAAGGATTCTTTAACGCAATACTTTGTAAAAAATGACAGGTGGGCTTATTGCAAGAACTGAAGCCTATATTATAATAAAAACCAAGCAAAGCTTACACTCTATAGGACCCAACCATCAAAGACTATTAGATAGGTTCTGAGGTTCAGTGCCTCTTTGCTAAGGGCCAATGCAATTCCTTCACCAGTGAAGTAAAGGAAGGAGTTGGGATTCTGTCTGCATCCTTCTCTGTGGGTGCCATCATGCTATTGCTCCGTTAGGGGTTAACCCAACTTTTAAGATGCACAGAATGTTAGATTATACTATATAATTTTAGAAGTGTTATATAAATAATATCATTCATCCAGAGTTTACTGTGGTAAGTTTGTAATAAACACAGAATTGTTGTTATTTTGTTTAGTACTCCCTTAGTAAAACATAAGCTTTATGATGGCAGAGACTTTTTTCCAGATTTTATTTCAGTTTTATTTATTTTTTAAAATTTCAGAATATTAGGGAGTGTACACGTTTGGTTTACATACTTTGTACAGATTGAGTCAAAACCCTAAGCTCCTGTCACCCAGACAGTGTGCTCCGTGCCCATCAGATGTGAAATTACCCATCCTCTCCTCCTCCCGCCCCCCCCCCCCGCTTGGTCCCCATAAAGATTTACTTCCACATGCACTTAGGTGAGATTAACTAGTACCAGCTTGGTATTGAGTGCATGTGTTTGTTTCTCCATTCTTGTGATGTTTCATTAGATGAATGGTTTCCAGTTTCATCCAGTATAAAAGATACTAGATCACAGGTTTTTATGGCTAAATAATACTCCGTAGTGTATACATACCACATTTTATTAATCCATGAATGCTTTTGATAGAGACACTTTTTTTTCTGATTCACAAGTGCATCACCAGTGCCTATAACAGTGCCCACTATGTGACTTGTTGAATGAATGAATCAATCAATGAGAAAACACTGAAGCTGTTTGGAAAGATGAAATAACAAAGATTCAGCAATTTTGCCTTATCCGGGAGTTATCAAAGAATAAGTCCCTTGTCCAAGGTCAGCAGCTAGTAAGTTTTGGAGCTGAAGTCTAACTCACTTCTACACATTTCTAACTTCAAAAGCCAACAAGTGTGTTTCAAAGTAGTGAAGTCTGCAGATGGAATGTGGTTAGCCTGTGTCTGCCGTCAGAGTGGACACTCGACTTCCAGGAGTGCCGCACAGCAGACTCCAGTCTCTCCCTTGCTGGTAGGATGGGAAGCATGTTAAAGTCATCTGTTGAAACACTTTTCCTCCCTAGTGCCCAGCTGACATGTGCTCACCCATTTGTGCAGCTGGCATCCTTACACGTCACCATTAAACACCATCTCCCTGCAGTAGCTTTGGGAATTACATGATATTTCATTCCAGGCATCATACAGGTTTGTTGGGTCCCTATGTTCTCTCAACTATTTGATGAGAGAACATTGGATTTAGTTTACAACTTTCTTGCTCCTCCTCAGTCTAGATTCTTATCTTCAATCATTTTGAAAGATATGAAAAATACAAGCTACACTCAGACACTGAATGATGTTCAAAAGTCTTATGTTTAGTCTGACTTAAAACACTGGGAAGCAGAAAAGTAAGTGCTTCCTGGGGAAGTTTGCTGTGTGGTCTCTGTCCCCTGCCCTGCTGGAGGGAAGCATGGAGGGAGCACCCCTGTGTGGAAGGAGCACTCCTATGTGGGGGGAACATCTCAGGTGGAGGGAGCATCACTATGTGGATGGAGCATCCCTGTGTGAAGGGAGCATCCCATGTGGAGGAAGCACCCCTCTGTGAAGGGAGCATCCCATGTGGCGGGAGCACGCCTGTGTGAAGGAAGCATCTCATGTGGAGGGAGCATCCCTGTGTGGAAGGAGCACTCATGTGTGGAGGGAGCACTCCTGTGTAGCTGAGTGCCCAGGCAGATCCTTTACAAACCAATCACTATTTCTTGTGCACCCTTCTAGAGAAATTTTTTGCATATTCAAATAAATATGATCTTTATTCATTTTTTAAAATCAAAAGTAGCTTATTATACATGGTTTTCACATTTTTTTACTTATCAATATTTTTAAGGTCTTTCTACATATATGAGTTCATTCTTTTGACAAGTCATATAAGATTATTTCTAAATAATCTTACAAAATTATTATTTTTTTAGAATTTGGAAGAACAGGTGAAAATACTCAAGATATTTTATAAAACTACTACTATTAAAGAAAGAGTTGGCCTATTCAGATATCTAAATCTCCAAATATACTCTAAAACATTAAGTAAAAGAGTTTCATGATAATGTAAGATAGGTTACAAACAGTACATAAAAAAGATCCAATGTAGGCAGGTTCTCTTACATCGACCGCCTAAGAGTCATGCTGCAAGAAGCAACAACCTCTCCTCTTCCTCTCCGCCATCTGCTCTGCAGCCACGAAGCAGCTACTATGCCTGAGTGCATCTCCATCCACGTTGGCCAGGCTGGTGTCCAGATTTTCAATGCCTGCTGGGAGCTCTACTGCCTGGAACACGGCATCCAACCTGATGGCCAGATGCCAAGTGACAAGACCATAGAGGGAGGAGATGACTCCTTCAACACCTTCTTCAGTGAGATGAGTGCCAGCAAGCATGTTCTTGGGGCAGTGTTTGTAGATCTGGAACCCACAGTCATTGATGATGTTCACAGTGGTACCTACTGCCAGCTCTTTCACCCTGAGCAGCTCATCACAGGCAAGGAAGATGCTGCCAATAACTATGCCCTTGTGCACTACACCATTGGCAAGGAGATAATTGACCTCATCTTGGACTGAATTCGCAAGCTGGCTGACCAGCGCATAGGTCTTCAAGGCTTCTTGGTTTTCCACAGCTTTGGTGGAGGAACTGGTTCTGGGTTCACCTCTCTGCTGATGGAACGCCTCTCTGTTGATTACGGCAAGAAGTCCAAGCTGGAATTCTCCATTAACCCAGCCCCCCAGGTTTCCACAGCTGTAGTTGAGCCCTACAACTCCATCCTCACAACCCACACCACCCTGGAGCACTCTGATTGTGCCTTCATGGTAGACAATAAGGCCATCTATGACATCTGTTGTGGAAACCTTGATATTGAGGGCCCAACGTATACTAACCTGAATAGGTCCATAGGTCAAATTGCATCCTCC